>PVHX01011745.1:0-62621 GCA_004024805.1 Geosciurus inauris
CCCATAATTCTGAGCTATTGAAAAGACCAAAAAAGAAGTAAACTAAAATAACTATCCTTCCAAACATCCTTCTAAACTACATGTTTTCCAAAACCCCATCATTGAGCCTGACGCTGTGGTTTTATTTGTAAATCAGATGGAACTTCTCTCTGAGTAAATTTGGTTTATTTTCAGGCTAATTATTAAATTTGCATGGTAGATATAAACTTATTTGCAAAAGGGCATTCTGTAAGAAAAGTTGAAGTTTTACAATTAACCTTTAAAAATAAGATCCAGAGAAATTATTGAACTAAAGGAACAATTATAAACTTATGTCCTCATTCAATAACTAAAATCCCCCAATTAGCACAAAGAGGATTGTGACTTTGGGGGAAGCTTGATCTATTGGAGGTCAGTTGGACTGCAAATTAAATTAAATGCAGGGATATTTTTAGCACTGACTATCAACCTTTCTCTTGTATTCAGTTTTTTATATCCCTGAAAATACAAAACAGTCTTAAAAATGTTCATTTTCCATATAACCAAGATAGACTTTATGTGAGATGATCCTTTCTGGTGTGGTTTGGCAGCTATTATGATACTAAGCTCTGCAGTTTTCTTCCAATAATAAAAATATACGGATCCAAGTTCTCATATAACCTAAATTAAATATATCTAGTCTCTGCATAACTTGTTGAACCACTATTTTAGATGAATAAATTTTATCCTATGTTTTTTCATTTTTTGACATATGTTCCAAACCACTGACTAGAGAAATACATAATACTGAAAGTAAAAATTATAATACTGAAAGTTTCAACTTGAGCCAAGTTTTGACTAATACCATAAGACACATTAATAATAGTATCATTTATTCATTTGATTCCAGTGACTTCAAGAGCTACATGGAATATAAAAGAATTAAACAAACTGCCAGTTTTGGGGGTTTTTTTCAGTATTTTTGTTAAATGTTTGATATTTGTTATATGGTGAGCAAACAGGCAATTTTAGAAATGGGGAGAAAAGTAGAATATTTGGCATACTCTTCTTTTATTATAATAAATTATAAGGCAGAGTCAGAGATGCTAGTCTGTACAATATATTATAGAGCATTAATCTTTAGAGTTAAAATTTTTGTATTTTTGTTTCTTGTCACTTTAAAATTTGTTAGGGTAAAATAAAATGAACACACATATATACACACTCACACACACACACACACACCTCACAGTGAGGAAAGCCCAGTGATAACATCAATAATTTCTTCTAGAGTAGAGTAATTGGTTCTATTATAAAGTTATTTATACTCAATTTATTCACAAAACTTGAGGTAAATAGTTCTTTCCAAAAGGGCACTATTCTTTCTAGGAGAATTTTTCTAGAATTTATAGTTCCAGCTGTCCCCTCTGTCTTGTACTCCAGATTCATATTTCTACCTGCCTCCTGGTCATCTCCATCTGGATGACCTACAGGTCATGTTACAAACCTGGAACTCGTTTAGCCAACTCTCCTCTTCCCTGAGGACTCCTAAACTCAGAAAATGGCATTGCCTTTCACAAAGTCATGTGGCCACAAGGGTTGGAAATTTTCTCTCTTGGCCCATGCTTAATTAGGCACCAAGTCCCACAGAGCCTGTGAAACATCATTCAAATTTATATACTTTATATATTACCAATGGCTTTGTCCTATTCAGGTCACCCTTTCCTCTCAAGAATAATGTTTTAAAATACTCTGAACAGACTTCTGTTTCTGGTCAAAATGAAATAATAGTAACTGAATTTATCATTCCTCCTGAAACAACTAAACCACTGAACAGATATCTGAAACAATGGTTCTCGAAGCCTTGGACATCAGGCAATGAAGGACAGTGATCCCCAGGAGATGGGAACCAAAGTGAGCCCTATGGTTGTCCCAGCCTCATGCCTAAAAAAAGTCTTCAGGCTTGGCATGGAGAGGGAAAAACCAAGGGGACACTGGCAGTCTCCTGAGGTAAGAAAACAGAATTGTGAGTAAGAGAAAGTCAGAGAAACTAGAGAAGATTACCAAAAGGAAAAGAGCTGGGGCTCCAGAAATCTTTAGAGGTAACCTTAGTGTTCAAATGAGTACTGATCATTACGCACATATATAAAATTACCAAGAACAGGTGAAAAACAAAAGATAAGGTATAAGTAAAACTGTCTTTGCTGATCATCTATGTAGAAAATGCAATGGAAGCTGTACAAAAGTTATAAGAAATTATGAGTGAGTTTAGCAAGATTATAGGACACAAAATCAATACATAAAATTCAGTTGCATAGGCACATGCTAGCAACAAAGATTAAAAGTTGAAATAACTTGGAAGAAAAATATAATTGACAACATAAAATAAATTTAGCCAAAGATGTATACGACTGGTGAGCATGGTGGTGCATGACTGTAATCCCAGTGACTCAGGAGGCTGAGGCAGAAGGATCACAAGTTCGAAGCCAGCCTTAGCAACTTAGCATGGCCCTAAACAACTTAGTGAGACCCTGTCTCCAAATAAAAAACAGAAAGGGCTGGGGATGTGGCTTAGTGGTTACACACTCCTAGGTTCAATACTACTACAAAAAAAAAAAAGATGTACAAGACTTGTTCTTCATAAACTACAAAGCATTATTGAGAGAAATTAAAGAACACTTCGTAAACAGAGAAATATTTCATGTTCTTGGATCAGAACTTGGAAAATTCAATGAGTTAAAAAGTGCTCAAATGATTAGCACACATACTTCACCAAAGAAGACAGTCATTAGTCATCAGAGAAAAGCAAATTAAAACTATAATGTTGCCGGGTGTGGTGGCGCACACCTGTAATCCCAGCACTTTGGGAGGCTGAGACAGGAGAATCACAAGTTCAAAGCCAGTCTCAGCAATGGTGAGGCGCTAAGCAACTCAATGAGACCCTGTCTCTAAATAAAATACAAAATAGGGTTGGGGATGTAGCTCAGTGGTCGAGTACTCCTAAGTTCAATCCCCAGTATGAAAAAAAAAAACTATAATGTCAAACCACTTCACACCATGAGGATGGCTAAAATGAAAAAGATGTGAATCCAACTGTTGGCAAGGGTATGAAGCAAGCTGAGCTCTCACCCACTGTTGGTTGGAATGTAAAATTGTACAACCACCTTTAAAAATAACTTGACATATTTGTAAAACATTTAATGTACATGTACCAGTCATTCTGTTCCTATGGATTTATCCCAAAGAAAATGAAAGCATATGTCCATGTAAAGTTACAACCCAAATGTCCCTCAACATGTGAAGAAAAAAACAAATTGTGGCATATCCATGCAATGGAATACTACTCAGCAATAAAAATAAATGACGAGTTGACACATGCAACAGCATGGGTGAATATTAAATCATTACACTGAGTGAAATAAGCCAGATGTAAAGCAAACAGACAAGACAGACAGTACTGTTACTATTTGATATTACTTACATAAATTCCAGAAAATACAATCTGATTTATAGTGACAGAAAGCAGATCAGTTGTTGCTGGTGAGAGGGATGGGGGGAGGGAGGAGTGCAGAATATTGGGGGTGGGAGGAAGGAAGAATTACAAAAGAACATAAGGAAACTTTCTGGGATGATGTCTGTATTCACTTTCTTGATTTTGGTGATGTTATATGGGTATATACATACACAAAACTTATCAAAATATACACTTTAAATATATGCAATTTATCTTATGTGAATTACAAAACAGGTTTGTTTTTTTTTAAAAAAAATGTTCCTAATTGAATTCCATGACTCCTATATCTTGAATTTCAACGTGTTAAACTTTTAAGCAAATAAGCTATCTTGGACAATCATTCAGTCGAGACTTCATATAACTCCAGCGCTAGTCACCATCTGATCTCAGTGCAACTTTAGGAGAACCACTCACAGGAGCTCAGTCAATCCTCATAACTATGACCCACTAAGGCTTTTTGTTTTAAGCCACTAAGTTTGGGGATGATAAGTCACAGTGAAATATATAATCAGAACAGCAGGTTTCAAAGTTTTGTTAATTTTTTTTAGTCCCTATTACATACAGACTCTTCTGGTTAAGCTGAATGTAATAAACAGATAAACATAAAACTCCTTTGTTAAAGGGAAAGTGAGAGAGCTTAGGGCCCTTCTTGCCCAGACCCCAGAGTTTGTTCCTGAGGCAAGAGTGGTTCTGGGAGCCACTCTATGTGACCTGCTCTTTCTCCCCCAGAACGTCTCCTTCCTCAGGTGGAGAACTAAAGACAAGAAGACCAAGTGGCACACACAAGTCACTTATCTATGGCCACACCCTAAGTTTCTCTGCTCACAGTTAGCTCCACCATATATTGTGATTAGAAAAATGTGTTAAGCATAAGCAAAGTTTCGATCATTAAATCAGAATAAAAGAATAATTTTTTTAAAAGTCCAAAAAGCACAAACCTAAACATGAATCTAATATCTTGACAAAGCTAACCACGAATCCAATTTTTCCCATAGATGAAAAGAAATATGGGGTATTTGATCTACTATTTACACTTACATTCATTATTATTGGTTTTCCTTTGTGTGTACTGACCATTTGTGTGTTTGTGATACATGAAGACAACCCAGAGAATTAATTTCAGATATGCTAAATCTGAAATAAACACAACTTATTAGTTTTAGAGAATAAAAACACCACACCCCATATATCTTGCCAAATCAGCTGAAGGCTGTAGGAATATCTAATTCTTCTGAAGAGACCACTTTCCCTCTTACTCTCTCTCTCTCTCTTTCTCTCTCTCTCTCTTTGGTCCTAATGGTGCAAAAATGGCACAATAAATTCTGTGATAATGGCCTTTCTTATAGTATTTTGAAATCTAATGCTCCATTTTCAATCTCTGCTTCAGATGTGAAATGATTATGCTGATAAATAGTAAAAAAAACCCAGACCTATAACAGACACACTTCCAAATAATAAGACAAATTTATTTCAAAATAACCTAAGTCCTAAAAACAAATTCAGCCAATATATACAGCAGAGCATGGCCATTAATTTGAGTGGATGGTTCCCTGAACTACAGCAGTAGGAATAATGTCAATATGGTAAAAATTTTAGTGTTTTTTAACATTGAGTTAGGAAGACTATTTCATTAGCACAGGTGTGACTTAGGATGGCAGCAGAGCCAAACCTGTGTACACTGGAGCTGCCATTCCTAAGTGTAAATACAATATTGTGTTCTGTACTAACATCTCATCTCAAGCTGAGATTTACAAGTGCTAGGTACCCTGCTTGGCATCTTACTACTTCATCTGTGCGGCTGCAATTAAGTTTCAAAGTTACATACAAGAATTATTTTTAAGGATTTTTTTATTACAGTGGGATTAAATGAATTAAATGATTTTTTATTACAGTGGGATTAATGAAGGCACAATAATTAACTTTCTAAACTAAAATTTAAAAATTATAAAAACTAAATCCAAGTGCAGTAGCATGTACTTGTAGTCCCAAATACTTGGGAGACTAAGGCAGGAGGATCACTTGAGCCCAGGAGTTCAAGGCCAACATAGCAAGACCCAGTATTGTTAAAAGGGAGAAAACTTATGAACACTCTATAAAGAGTTTTTCAAAATTCTCCAATTAAACATCACTTCTAGCTAGACCAAGAATATTTTGGAAGCATGAATGAAATGGAATGCAAAATTAATTATGTCAACAAACATTTTACCTTCCAGGATGTGTGAGGGTATGAAACCTAGTCCTCTATATCAATTGCTTTTTTAAAGTATGCATATTTGAAAAGGAAGTATAAAAATTCAGTAATGCTGTAAGTTGAATAAATAAAATTTTAGTTTTAAAAATAAAACTCCTAAGCAAATCATTTTGTTTGAATGCTTCAGGTTTAGTACTATTATAAACAAGCTTCATTACTCAGCCTTGTGGTCGAAGCTTTTGCCTCTCTCTTATTTCAAGTCAGTAGAGAACATACCTTTCATGCCTATGTTTAAAGAGAATCTTAAAACTAAAAACAACCGTTCTAATCTCTTGAAATCCAAAAGGAACTATAAAAATATTAAAGTCTGGTTAATACTATTAACTGTGCTGGAATGTAAGAGTGCCTGGGCATCTTACCAGTATTACCACAACCTGGAGCTATAAGAGAAATTTAATCACCTGTTTGCAAGTGTGTAAATGTCTAAACCTATTCATTCTTAGAGGAAATGAAAGATGCAATATAAAATGAGCAAAAAAAAAAAAAATTTGTCAAGCTAGGCACCTTCACTTTCCCTATCGGAATAGGGACAAGGGAAAGTCAACTGCTTGGAAAAACTCCCTGGCTTAATCAAATACTTAGCCTCTCTTGCCTGTTCAACCCACTTCCTAAGAACCTCTCATCTAATTGTCTTTATGATGATCTCTGTAAGTAAAGATTCAATAATCATAATGGCAACAATAAAATAATGACAACCCCTTATGTTAAGTGCTACTTTGCTAATTACAAGGTCCTTTAATTTAATCATCTCATTTAAGCCTTACAGCAGTTCTATGAAGTCCTCACGGTGGATATTATCATCCCATTTTACAGCTGAAGAAAATAAAAGCCAAAGACGTGAATGATTTTCCCACATCTCAACTATATATGCTAGAGTTGGGGGGCTACAATGGAAGGTTAACTGGTGCTCCATCCATTTCTCTTTCTCTTGTAAAATATAGTCTGCTTGTATCATAATGAGATGGTCCACCTTAAATTAAAAAATAAAAATAAAAAGTTGTTTTGATTTTAATGCTAGTCAATTTCTTTATTTAGTTCCTTCTCATACAATTCCAATTTCTGGGTTAAGATTTCTAAAAACATGAAAAGAAATGAAATAAAGAATTCTTCTTCTCTCAAAACATAAAATTTGAGCAAAATACAGATTTAAGAATACTCTTATGCATATAGTCACCAAAGGCTGTCAAATCAGGAGAGGGGTGTAACCTGACACCACATTTCAAAAATTAATGGTTGGGGGCTGGGATTGTGGCGCAGTGGTAGCGTGCTCGCCTAGTACGCGTGAGGCACTGGGTTCGATCCTCAGCACCACATAAATAAAATAAAGATATTCTGTCCACCTACAACTAAAAAAATAAATAAATATTTAAAAAAAAATTAATGGTTGGGGAAAGAAAGAGAAGATTCTAAGAAAAACAAGTTGGTTTAACTCGGCTATTAACCCTAAGTCCAGGGCCCTCAAATCATAATAGTCTTAGAAAATAAGAAGAAGAAAAATTCTGAGATTCAGATCCTTGCTCAGAGAGGAAATCATATTGAATACGGTGATAATCTAGCTAAGAACTCTTCCACAGCTAGAGAGTCAAGTCTGAGTAGAACTGAGCAAACAAGAAGAAAATGAAAACAAATGTAATGGAATCTCTGAAGACATACTTCAGAAAAAAAAGATGAAGGAAAGAGGAGAGGAAGATAAATCAACTTGAAGACCAGAAGGAAATGATTAACAGTTGTTTAAAGCCATAGCATAAATTGGTGAGAATATAAATTCAACAAAGGATAAGCTCAAGGAGAAAATAATAAAACCACATAATGATATTAAAAGGAAGATTTGACTGAAACTATATCAACACAGAATTAATCAATGAACTAGAAGATGGCAGGGAAGAATAGACACCTTTGAACGCAAATTTTTAGAAGTTAAAATATTAATTCAATTTTAATAACACTAATAAATGGGAAGGGATTGAAATCCCAAATCATGATCATTGGTAGATTTGTGCTAGATAAACTACAGATGAAACGCTGCAACAAAAGATAGAATAGCAGAAAAATTTCCATACTGTCACTCCAAATGAAGGGAAAAATTGAATACACAAATCAGTTCCAAGAATTTGATGCACAGACTCAATATAGACACTACTGAACATCAAAAACAAAGAAAACATTCTTTGGATGGCTAGGAAAGCATAGTATCTACCATGAAGGTTAATTCTATGTGTTAAATTGTCAGAGACAGGGTGCCCCAAAATTTAGCCAAACATTATTCTTTTTTTTTTTTTTTGGTACCAGGGATTGAACTCAGGGGCACTCGACCCCTGAACCACATCCCCAGCCCTATTTTGTGTTTTATGTAGAGACAGGGTCTCACTGAGTTGCTTAGTTCCTCACCATTGCTGAGGCTGGCTTTGAACTCGCGATTCTCCTGTCTCAGCCTCCCTAAGTGCTGGGATTACAAACGTGAGCCACCGCACCCGGCTCCAAACATTATTCTTGATGTGTCGTTGAGAGTAGTTTTGAATGAGATTAATGTTGAAATTCATCAATGGAGTAAAGAAGACTGCCCTCCCCAATGTGGGTGAATTTTATCCAATCAATCAAAGACATAAATAAAACAAAAAAGCTGAGTGAGAGGGAACTCCTCCTGCCTGATTGCCTGAGCAGAACATTGACCTTTTCCAGCTGTCAGATGCAGACTGTAATGCTGATTCTCTTTGGGTCTCATGGCTGATGGCTTTTGGACAGAACTCACACCATTGCTTCTCTTGGTTCTCAAGTCTTTAGTACTCAGAACAACTGGAACTACACATTGGCTCACCTCCGTCTCCAGCTTGCTGACTGCAAGTCTTGGACCATCTCAAGCCTTCATAGTCAAATGAGTCAATTTCTTATAATGAATCATACACACATGCAAATTCACCCCCCCCACACACACACACTTGCATGCACGCGCATGCACGCATGCACACACACATATCCTACTGGCTCTATTTCTTTGGAGAACACTAATTAACACACCTACAAAGATTTTTAAAAAATAAAATTGCTCTCATTTGTCTCTAAAGTAACATACAATGATTGAAGACTACAGGAATATCTTAAAAATTTTAATGAAAAGAAAATGTGACTCAGGAACATTCAGTCATGACATCTTTCTAGCATAAAGACAATGACAGATATTTAAAAAAAAAAAAAAAAAAACCTGGGGAATGGCACTAATGTGCCTTTCTGGGGAAAATATCTGACAATGAAATCTAAGTAAAGAAGAGATAAATCAAAGGAAAGATCAGAGAAGTACATAGACCAGTGGGGAAAACTTCCACTTGAAGAAATTATACCAAAACAATGGAAATTGTAATTGCAGAATGTCAACATTATAAATCTGGACACTTTAAAATAATAATTGCTGTAGTTTGCATCTTCAATGTCCCCCAAATGTTCCCAAATGCTTATGTGTTAAGGCTTGGTCCCCAGTTTGGTGCTATTGGGAGATGTTAGGAAGCTTTAAGAGGTGTGATCTAATGGGAGGTCTTCAGGTCATTGTGAAACTGCCCTGGAAGGGGACAGCAGGATCTGAGCTCCTTTCTCTTTCAGTCTTTTGCTTCCTGGCCATGAATTGAGCAACTTTGCTATGCCATGTGATCCCACCATGATGTGCTACCACCGTACCATAGAGGCCTAAAAGCAATGGATTCACCTGATCATGGACTGAAACATCCCAAACTATGAGCCAAAATAAATCTTTTATTATGTTGATTGTCTCAGGTATTTGTTATAGTGACAGAATACTAACAAAAACAATAGTATAACCAACAGCTAAAGAGAAATAATGGGCAAAGGGGGGGTGGAAGAATGACAGCACTAATTTTCTCATTTTGTATTGAATTAAAATTGAAGAAACATACTTTCATTTAGGAAATGATAAATTTTTAATATTTTTAAAAATTATTTAATTATAAAGTAGTGCATTAAAATAAGTATGTTTATAATTCACAACATAGTAATGATTACAATAAAAAATAAACTGAACTCAATTTAAATGTCAATTAAAATGTAAATAATATAAATTGAATTAAATTTATTTTTTAATACTCTAAAATGTTCTTCACAACCTCTTACAAATATAAAGGGCTATTTTAGGAAATATTCCTAATGGAGACAAGATGCTAATTTTTCACATAATTTAACATAGTTATGGGGTATAGTGTGATACAATGTTTAATGATAAAATCAGGATAATTAGCATATCCATCACCTCAAGAGAAGAAACATTTTTTGAAGCTCAACAACTCCTCTAGTTATGTTTCATTTGATTTTTTCTTCTATTAAGTTCAATGGTTTTTATTGAGAAATAGCACTTATTTCACAATGACATGTTTATAAGATACATGTATTTGAGTATATGGATAGGAAGATGCAAGTCCATCCAGTCTTAACTGTTAGCAATTTCTGGGTGGTAGTTAGTTCTAAATGATTTGCTCTTATTTTTTTTTTTTGGCAGGGGCGTGGGGGGAGTCAGGGGAGTACCGAGGATTGAACTCAGGGGCACTTGACTACTGAGCCACATCTCCAGTCCTATTTTGTATTTTATTTAGAGACAGGATCTCACTGAGTGGCTTAGTGCCTTATTTTTGCTGAGACTGGCTTTGAACTTGCGATTCTCCTGTCTCAGCCTCCCAGGCAGCTGAGATTACAGGCGTGCACCACTGCACCCAGAAATGATTTGCTCTTATCTTTCATTTTTAATTTCCTAAATAATTTTCTCATTTTTTAAAACAGTAAAGTGGTTTTTCTTTTTTAAAAATATCAGAAGTTAATCAGCAAAGATTTTAATGGTAATAGAAATATGCCCCATTGTTCTTATTTTTTAAATAAATTTTCAATTTCTAAAAATACCAAGTTTCTCCCTATGTATCTTCTTGATATTAAAATTTTAATACAGTACTTACAAAAGATGGCTCAAAATTCTTTCACAAATGCTTCCTTGACTCACTCTCAAAGGAGAGAGCTACAGAATATTTTGGAAGGAGAAAGTTAGACCTTTCTTTCCTCCTACTTGAAACATGCATGAGTGCAGCCTGCATTTTATTTCCACAGTAAATCTGGAAAAATGACCCAGACTTTGCCTTCAATAAGGCAGAATTCATGTGTGTGGACAGTGATCGCTGGAAGACCTACTTTTAAATAATGACTTTCATTTTCCAGCTCTGTGACTTCTTTTTTTCTGATCCTCAGAGGACAAGATCACTGAACATTACTGATACGTAATAGTAAGATTTAAACATTGTATAAATAAACTGGCATGGATTAGGTCCTCAGTATATGGTAACTATTATTATTTTCAAAAGAATTACAGATGTTTCTCAATTTATGCTGGACTCACATCCTGATAAACCCATAACAAACAGAAAATATCACCAGTCAAAAATGCATTTAATACACCTACCCTACCAAACACCACAGCTTAGCAACACAGTACACTGGACAGTGTTGGTAGTTTACCCTCACAATCCCATGGCTGACTGCAAGCTGCAGCTTGGTGCCTCTACCCAACATCACAGGAGTTTTGTATTGCATCACTGACATAAGAAAAGATCAAAATTCCAAATCTAAAGTACAATTTCTACTGAGTACATATTACCATTTATAGTCAAAAAATCATAACTTGAACTTTATAAGTTGTTGACCCTCTGTAATCATTTCACTAATTGGAAAGGAGAGACTTGGAAGGAGGATCAACTTGGAGAACACTCTAGAAAATTCTCTAAAGACAGCATTTCTGTATAGGTGAGTTGGTTTTTTTTGGTTTTTTTTGGTTTGGGTCTTTTTTCTTTCTTTCCTCCTTTCTTTCTTTCTTCCTTTTTTCTTTTTTCTTTTTTTTTGTCTGTGGTGGGAGATTGAGGACCCTTCCAAGGAAGCTGAGAATGGATGGCTTCAACAATAAAAGTAGTAGGTCTCTTTCGCCCTTGCCACCTTGTATTATACACACAGCTTGGCCCATTCTGGGCTCAAAAGAGAAGAGGTCTCTGCTCATTATTTCATGGTATCAGCTTTGTAGCATGTGTCTGAATTAATTTTTATGAGCCCTTAGAGTATATCATTTACCAAGTTGTAAAGGGCAATCAGGTTGTTTGACTTCCCAGAAACTAGTTCATGAGATAGTGTCGAGTTTTTCCGGGTGAATGAATGACCAAAATAAAAACCCCTTCTAGCCTTCACTGAACCGTGGTGCTCAAGGGTGGAACTCCACTTGTATCAGGAGGCCACAGAAATGCTTTCAGTCCGCCCTCAGAGCTGTGCACATTCCTCTTCCCTCCAGGGAGAGTGTTTATAGGGCACACACAGCTGTCCAAAGAGGAACAATTCCTTAAGTAGTACACCTTACTTGGCTTTTGTGAGAGAAGAATAAACATGAGCTTTGTTGAGATTAAAGATAAGGAAATACTGTGCTCTGGCTACAGGTCCAAGTCCAATTTCTCAGGACCTCAGAACCCATCGTCTGAGTCACCAGCCCTGAGTTCACCAGGCAAAGCATACACATGTTCCCTGGGGCCCTGGGCCTGATCCTGGGTTAGCCTGGAGAACAAACACTGTTGCTTCAGGTGCTGATGGGGCATGCAAATATCAGTCCATAATTACCCAGGTAACTTTTCCCACTTCAATTTAGATCTTTTATCTTCTGTTCTTTTGAGAGGATGCAGGAGCAGGGTACAAATACACTTTGTTCCATTCTGCCAAGCACCCTGCAAAAAATTTGAATTATCAGGTTGTGTCAAAATCAGGTGTGGGTCAGGCCGCAGGCTGAGTTCTACGGGCTGGAAAATGCTTCCGTGAACATTCGCTTGCATTCCTTCCACTGCACAGGTCTCCCCCCACAATGGTGAATTCCTCAAAGGTGGAGTCGCCACCTTATTTCTCTTTAAGCTGTAGAATGTCTGCTCTAACAGAGGCTCGATGTGTGTTTGGTGAATAGAAGCATAAAGCAAAGAATATGGAGATAATTATAACAGCGTTCAAAATGGACTTCTTGGTCCTTACTGGCTGCTCCCATCCCACACTACCTTGCAGTTGTCAACTTCCTCCTCTACAAATAGTTTACTCACTCATTCAAAATTCCTCATTGGCTTCTATTTGCCTATAAAGAAACAGCCTAACTCTTTAGCCTGGCAATCATGGCCATTTTGCATTTTCCAATATATTTTCATAATTCCCTTCATGTTTTCTGAATACTTATCCGAAATTCCCCCATTCCCTTCTCACTTCCCTGTATATTCTTACACGCTCCCCCTATGAGTTTATTTGCAGCCCCTTTCACCCTATCTTTCCTATAAATATATCCTATACCCTATATATCCAAATTTTGCCTTGGATAAATATGCCTTGGATATATCATTGATTGAGGCCCTCAATCATTGATATATCAAGTCATTGATATTTGGGAAATTAATTTTTTCTCTTTTGTTATACTCTTCAAGTACAGGGCTATGTATAGCATAGCTTCTATGATTTAAGAGCTTTTATGGACAGTCTCCATATAATGTTTGATTATAGGAATAATTTCTGTATTAGAATTCTCTGAAGAGAGAGACAAAGAGACAGAGGAAAGAGAGAATGAGATTTATCTTTAGGAATTTGTGCTGGCAATTATGAAGACTTGGCAAATCCAAAACCTGTAGGGTAGGTTGGTAGGCTGGAGACCCAAGGAAGTGTCCAAATACAGTTAAATTCCACCTTATTAGTGGGAGATCAGTCTTTGTAAGGGCCTTCAACTGATTGGATGGGGCACACCATATTATGCAGAGTAATCTGCTTTACTTAAAGTCCACTGTTTAAATGTTAATCTCATTAAAGAGACACCTTCACAGAAACACCTACAATAACGTTTGACTAAATATCTGGGTACCATGGCCCAGCCAAGCTGACAACAAAATTAACCATCATGGTTTCTAAACCTTCACCATGATCTCCTCCTGCCACCTCCCTACCAACCACAAAAGGGGGAGTTTCTCCAGCTCTTAGAGTTCTCTCACTTTCACTCTAGAGTTATCACCAAGATGAGCACATAAATATGAGGTTCCCACCATAAAATATGGGCACAGAGAAGCAGAAGGTTCAAGGAGATACATGAATGCAGTACCCCTTAGCAAAGTTGAACTACACCCTTGCTTTCAAGAATAATATTAAGAGAAGTAAAAGGAAATGAGAGAGTTCAAACAGCATGTCACCAAATCCTAAAGGACAGAATGTGTCGTGTGAAGGGCTGTTCTGCCTTACTCCTGCCTGAGAACCACAATTCCTCCTTGTAATTTCTAGAGTCGTGGCTTTTCTTTCCCACATCTTCCTGCTTCTTCCTCGAAGAGGATTGAAGCTTCTGCAGACAGACATTCCTAGGAAGGTAGCAGATTAGGCAGGTGGGGTTTAAAGTCCAGCCCAAACCCTCAACCTTATCTCATTGCCAATTGTCATAAAAAGAAATAGGCCAGAGACAGAAAGGCCTTCTCTTTCTACAGGTCATAAGTTATTTCCTTATAGTTCCTTCCTCAGCAGTTGCACCCTGAATATAGAAGCTCCAGAGCAAAGATCTGCCATGTTCACCCCAGGCCTGCACACACCACAGCTTACATTCTTGTGGTGTGAGCTGGGGAGATTTGGCTACCTTGAAGATAATGACTTGCAGAGTTTCCATTAAGTATAATCATTTTCTCAGTATGAATGAACATTTCAGCTTGTGGGCCTGGGGCTTCTGCTCATAGGCCACCATAATATATGCTTAAAATGTATATTATAGTACACAATATGGAGTACATAACTACAAAATCATCTGTCTATCACCAATTTTCCAATTCATTTTCTCCTACCCCAACTCTTATACTCTCCCTCACCTACATTCTTACTACAGAAGCCATTCCCTGTATGATGGATTCATCCATAGGTTAGCCCCAAACTTAGGCTGGGCCGTGGTCCTTCTTTGTGGCTCCTGGCTTTGGGATAAAGTGTAATCTAAAATAATCTCTCCCTAGTCACTCCACAATTAGATGTAAAACTGGTAAGCATGTCTCCCTCTGAAAATGGAGAAAGCCACTCAAATGAGAGTGAGTAAAGCCAACATTCAGAGAAGAATATGAGACTGAGAAAAATCCTGAGAACTGTGTAGCCCTTGGCTGTGAGTATTCATGACCCAGCTGCATCTCTGCTCTTTCTGTGTCTTGGTTATTCAATGCTTCCTGGGATTCTATGAAAAAAACAAAATGCTAGTATTTCTAGTTTTCTTCCAATAAATTGCCCTTTTTGCATAAGTTAGTTTATGTAAAGTTTCTAGCATCTGCAAAAAAAAAAAAAAAATCTTAAGGATTACATAATGCAGCACTCATCAATGCTCAGACTATATCCAGATGACAGCATCACCTGATTGCCAGGAGAATTCAGCAAGATAATGAACATAGAAGTGTGTTGTGATCTGTAAAATACGAATCAAGGATGGATTCTACTGAAGTCTTTAACTGGAAAAGAAAATTTGTACTTAAACACAAAAGCATTTGTCACACTTCACAAATTTTTTCCTTTTCCATACTTTTTGCAATATGTTATCATTTTTTGCAATCTTAATGTGAATCCATCTTTAGATTAATAGAACCTCAAATACAAAAACAATATAAATTGTATAAGCACAATAATAACCTAGTAGAATGGTCTATTTTGATACTTCTCCACCTATGATGTGCACACTCTTAGGAATCTGTAAAGTTAGCAAGATATCCTGGGGCTGTTTTTAATATTTTTAAACTTCTAAAGACAATTGCACTTGCACCATGTATCTATTTACACAAGTAAATTATAACATCATATTTCTTTGCTTTGGGCTAGAATTAGATCAGTTCCGTCTGGCAACTGACTAGCTGATGTTGCTCAAAAGTTCTGATTGGCTGTTGATGATAGCATGAGCTTTGTCTAAGGAAACTCAGAGATAATGAGTTAGACCATTATCAGATGGTAACATACAAACCGAACACCCATAGCAGAATGGACCTGCAGATAAGCACAGGCTGAGAGCCAAAAATAAGGAATCTATAACTGAATATTGCCTATACTTTGCGAGATTTATATAACTTGTTTGATACAACTGTGAGATAAATATTGTCTTATACTAGGAAAAAGTGTTCCAAACATGAGATAAAAAGGAAGGACGACAAATATAGTCTAGGGTGTTGCAAAGATTGATAACTTGGGTTAACATTATCCAATCGCGGCATAATTCCCAGAATACTAATTATGAGGTGGAGTTATTAAAAAATAAAGTTACATAAAAAAAGAACCCACTAGACTTGGATGATACTGAGTCAAACAAATTTGTTTTTCTGCATTTATCAGAGCCTTTAACATTACTGTTCTTTGTGTGTCTCCAAGAAGAGGTCAGAGTGTATCCCAAGTTATCTGACCAAGGAACCCTTCTTCTCTGAGGCATTTTATGAAGTTAGTAGTCCATGAAACATATGTTGGGAAAGGCTAATCTAATAAACTCTCATTGAATGCTTCCTATTTTGATTACCTGGCCCATATTTAGATTCATAAACAGAGCTGGCCTTGCCAATTGACAGAATATATAAAATTAGAGTCACTTCACACACCCATCAAAAGATCTCTTCCACCCCCCATTACATTGCCTTCATTTCTATCATGAAAGTGTTATTTCTTCAGTGCTTGAACACTTTTTGCCAATCTAGTGCCCGATATAGATGCTCCTGAGAAGAGAAACAAATTAGGCCAAATTTCCTCAAGCACTTCCAGGAAAATACCTCTAATAGGGGAGCAGGATGAACTAATAAACCTGAGGACTGAGTCAGCTGAACTTGAAGTAACTGAAAACCAAACTTGATTTATATCCAGTTAGATATAACATTCATATGAATTTAACAATCTACATGATGCTTTAATATAAAACTGTTTTAAATGACTTGGCAGCAAATAAACCAATAAAGATGCTGTGAGTTACAGCCGGTGGCTGCAGGCAGCCCATTGCCACCTTGTCCAGCAGGATGAGGAGCAAGCCTTGGGGAGGGGCGTTGGCAAGACCTCCAGGAGGAGGTTGGGGTTGGGGTCACTGGGAGAGAACAGACACCGGAAGGGGTACAAAGCCAGAAGACAGGTTTGTAGTTGTGGCTAGCCTCATGCAAGTAGGGTATTCTCCGTGTCCTCGAGAAAGTGGGACAAAGGGACAGAGCTGAGGAGTCATGCTGTGGGACCCAGAAAAGGAAGATGCCACTGGGGTTCTTCCTCTGCAGCCCCCATTTCCTTTTCCTCCTGATCACCAAGATTGTGCTGTGCCCAGAGTAACCTCCCACTTCACTTCCTCTTTCCTTTTCTGTTCCCTAACCTCATTTTTGTTACCCCCTCCACTAGTTTCTTTATTTCCTCTTCTCCTGTATGCCTAATCCAAATGTAAGCTTTATCATCGTACGTGGGGAGGATGGGCAGATGGGGATGGCTGGATCAAAGTTCTGCCATCACTTTGTGAAGAAGGAAACAGTTCCAGTTCCTTGAATTTTATGCTCTAAGATCTAAATGAACATGAACGCAGTGGTGAAAGAAGGGGAAAAAGAACATTCTGCTGCTTTTCCCCCCACTCTGTAATGGCTGGCATTGATGCCAATGTCCGCAATGACTTTCAACATCATCAAGTTTTAGTGGTTTCTAAGCTTTTGAAATTGAGGAACTTCGCCAAATCAACTTACATTCAACAAAGAAAAGTAGTATATACTACAGATGCAACTATTATGATCAATATTCAGGACCCACAAAACACAATAGAGAATAACTTTAGTCATTCCACCTACTGCCCCTCAGGCTCATTCTTTGAGGTTGGCATTCTCCAACTTTGGATGCAAAGTAGCCTCATTCTTTTCTGGTTCCGCTTAGATCTAAAGCAAATAACAACAACAACAGAAGTCTCTTGCTCACTGTAGTCCTCCAAACAGTTTCAGCTTCATTACTAACCAGATAAGACCTGGGGAATGAAAACTGTGAGCTCCTTTCAAAGCCTCCGCTTTTCCCAACTGTCCCCAGTCAAGGCTATTTCCTGCTAGACTCTAATACTAAGAAAGGGGTTTGGGGCTGATCAATTCTTTAGTTTTCCACCAGTTCCTACCTGTTTTGCCCCCCAGAGAATCGAAAGGTCAGGAGCATAAGTGGAGGCAAAGGGCAGGAACAGTCTTATTGGATAGGTGCTGCCACGGGTGAAATGGGCCCTTTCTGGGTCTGAGAAGTGCATAAAGTTGACTCTGCCTCATGGCGTGTTGTCATGGGTTCTTGGGAGATCCTTTCATTTCTATGGACTTTCATCTGCTGTTCTTGTGACAGTTGTAAGTGAATGTCTTTAGACTGCTGAAGACGGTTTTACAAGCTTTTTCTACCTCGTCTTCTTGCTATCCCAGGTAGCACTCTGAGGTAGGATCTGATGTCACCCCAGACTCCAGTGGGCCACAGAAACATGCACTTTTGGCTTTCATTCGCTGGGGTGTGGTTACTCCTTGAAGTATAGACCTCTACTCCCCAGCTCTTGCTCTGAGCTTTCAGAGTGGAGTCAGATACTAGTCCACTAGTTCCCCCAAAACTGCCGGGGACACAAGTCAAGGTCTCCATGTGGTGTCCTTGAAGCTCTTTTCACCAGTCATGATGAAGGAAAAGCAACCCTTTTCCCTTCACTGTGGGTAAAGGCTGCCGACAGCCTTTATCCAAAGATCTAAACATCTTCAACTTTCTAACTATTCTTGTCCTCTTCAACTTTAATCTTGTTGCATTCCAAAGCGAGTGAAGGGTAAAGGTTGCAAAACTAGTTTTCAACATCTTTTGTTTGTTTGGTTGTGCCCAGTAGGATTTTCCTACTTTATATTTTGAGTTCACTTTTGAAACATTTGAACTAAGATACTATTTACAGGAACTCAGGAATTTGAGAACAGGAATTCAGAATGATCAAACATCAGCTTCCTCCTCCACAAAATCAGGGTCAGGTGAACCTTTAACACACCTACTTAGAGCCATCCTTGTGGACAAATGTTCACTTTGTTTAAGCTCCTGCTCTCAGAAAGGAGGAACCTGAGGCCTAGATGAGTTAAGAGACTTACTCAAGATCTCATAATTACATGCAGCAAAATGATGAGCAAATCATGGTCCCTTGATACCTACTTTTGTGATGTTTTGACACATGCTATTGGCCAGAACCCATTAGTCTTGGAGAAAGTATGAACTTTGTATAGCTTGGGCAGTCCTTGTGGCTCTACAGCCTTGGCTTCAAATCCTGGCTCCATTAGTGACTCCAGGCCTATCCTTTGTCCTAAGACTTGATATTCTACCAGTTAAACATTGATAATAATATTAAAAAATGGTTAATTTATAGGAAAGTACTTTTTAACTGCCTGTTGCCTTAGGCAAATGCTGTCATTATTATGGTGGTGTGTGTGGGAGTGACCCTGATTTTTTTTCGGGATAACCTTGTTCTTGGAATTATGACATTTATCATGAGATCACTAATTTGCGATGGTCTTTGGTCATAAGAAATGCATGACCTAAACAATTTCAAACATTTTTCACATACCCCTTGGGCAATTAGAAGTCTATTACCTTGCTTATTAGAAGCAAAACAAACAAAACCCCAGTATTTTAAGGAGAGTGTTTGTATGTTATACTAATATAGTGTTAGAGAAAACAACAAAGGAAATATATATCTATATCCAAGAGCTGAAAAGAACAGCTAGCTAAAAGAACAGGCTCAGATTGCAAAGCACCATGAAACAAAGGCACAAGTGTTACAACCAGCCTGGGCAAACCAGTGTCCAGAGTAGAGGATATCTATCTACCATCCCCAAGGCTGTGAAAGGGGTCACAGCCATTCTCTGCAGAGTCTATCTGTACCACACCACAAGGCACACACTTGAATGCCACATGGAGACTGAAAATCTAACACAAAGAGGAAGAATACACACCAGGTGGCTTCCCCAAAAGAGTCCCTGGAACTAATCAACGTCAAAGGCACGGAGCAACTCAGAGAAGGTCAAGGCGCCACTTACTGAGGCTCAGAGGGAAGGCCATTGGCAGAAGCTTCTTTCCCAGGCAGGAAACCCCACCCTTTATCCTTGCTTGATCTCTTTGGATTGCAAAATACATGAAATGTGTTAGTCTGACCTAAGAGCCCTCCAGATGAAGAAAAAGGTAGCAGGGAGGAGGAGCACTCAATAGGAGAAAAACTTTAATCTTCATTGTCACCATTTTCTAAGAGAAGTGAGAGAGATCAAAGGAAAGGGCTTCACTTCGCCTGGAAAACTCTAGTTACTATCCAATTTCAGCTTGGCTATACAGGAATATATGACCAAACTTGTATTTGTTCTTTATGTTTATTTTACATTTATTTATTTATTTATTTATTTATTTATTTATTTAGGTACCAAGGATTGGACCCAGGAGTACTTAACCACTGAGATGCATCTCCAGCCCTTTTTACATTTTATTTTGAGACATGGTCTCACTAAGTTACTTAGAGCCTTGTTAAGTTGCTGAGGCTGTCCTTGAACTTGCAATCCTCCTGCCTCAGCCTCCAAGCTGCTGGGATTACAGGCATGAACCACCACATCTGGTGATTTTTTAAAAAAAGAGAAGCAAGTTTGCATTGGCCATGAACACTGACCTAAATGAGCCACACATGGGAGAATTGTGTCTGGTGCAGGCTGATGTAAAGTGGCACAGGTAAGCCAGAGGGCAGTCCAGTGAGCTCTGCAACAGGCAGCCCAGATCATTTATTTCTGCTGTTCAAGTATTTCGTTTTGCTTATTTTCTCAATATAACTGTACATGTACACTTTAAATCATTTGTGTTTTCTACTATGATTTATAGAACATATTCAAAAGAAGCACACCAACTTTATCTTATTTTTTATTTGAAAAACCATTTTTCAGCCAGGCACAGAGGCCCACATCTGTATAATCCCCCAGCAATGCAGGAGGCTGAGGCAGGCCCATTACAAGTTCTAGGCCAGCCTTGGCAATTTTGTGAGGCTGTCTCAAAACAAAAAATAAAAAAGCTAGGGAGGTAGATCAGTGGTAAAGTGCCCCTGGGCCCTAGGTTCAATCTCCTGTACAAAAAAAAATAAAAAAAAAGAAAGGCCATTTTCCTTTCAGTATTAGGTTAGAGGCTTTCAGGACCATTGCTAATACTCCACAAGCCTAGTAACCTACTATTCTAGTGGTTCTACTCTAATGGGCCAAATGGCTCCACCCAGGCACTGTGAAATTTATTCAGGGCATTTGGAAGACTCTGAGACAGGCAGGTAAGATATGACTTAGTGCAGTCAAATGAGGATGAAGAGAGCAACAAGCATTCTGAAAAGTGACCCTGAGAGATGAAATTTGTGTTAAGTCAGTTTCTATTTGCCAAGTTGAGGACCAACTCTAAATATCCTCTCTCTGAATTTATCAGATTTACTGAGCCACCCACTCCATTCTGTGACTATGAGCCCTTCCACTGGAAAGGGGTCTGATTACCCTGTGTTCTCCCAGGGAGGAACATAGTTCCTGGAACACAGCAGTGGCTCAGTAGACACTGAACTGTTTGATCATTAAACCTTAAGAGTAGTTTTTTTAATCTAACCATTCTCTCTTCATTTACTTCTTATCTCCCCAGGGACTAATGCTGTATAGGCAGCAACTAGTGAGTGAATGAACAAATAAACAGATATGTTAATAAATGCATATTGTCTGATTGATTATATATAAAAGCATTAGTGTAGCTTGTAAATGTAATGGTGTTTTTTCTAATGTTGTTTCCTTGAATATGGTACCATTATTCATTATGATAAACATCTTAATATTGTAAGACAGTACTATTTACAAAATGCTTTCACATGCATTATCTGATTTAATCCTCATAGAAGTCCTGCAAAATAGAGATTATTATCCCCTACTTGAGATAAGGTAGGTGATTCGTCCAAAGTACACACCAAGCACAGGGCTGAATTTGAACCCAAGTTTTGCCACATATGCCTATAGTAATCTTTTCCCCAGGCTGAATGGCAAATAGGAAGGCAAAGGTTCTGTTCATTTGTAAACAGATGCTTGTTTCTGAATATATAGTTGTGTGCTGCATCCAAATAGGGGATGTGTCATCTCTAAACTCCTGGCAGGCTCTCCCACAAGGCACCTGGCTTATTGCTGGCTACACCTGCTTTTGAGTGCACAGCTGATCTTATGCCAGGTCACCAGACAGCCCATATTTGACTATAGCTACTTGAAACCAAAACAACTATTGAAAATGGGAAAAATTCAGGCAACCAACCAGTGACTATTTTTTTTTCTACACACTGACAAACAACCTTTGGGATTTGTTTGTTTGTTTGTTTGTTTGTTTGTTTATCTTTAAGTTGAGTTACTGTATTCATGGAGATGCCACAATTATTTCTTCTGTGCTTAAATGTCAGCCCACAACAAGAAAGCCAGCAGGCTTGAACAGCAGGATTCAATATTTAAAAACTATGCTCAAAATGTGGCCTGCATCCTAAAGCCCCTGGTGCTGATGATCTGTGGTGTTGGCATTGCTGCAGCAGACACACTTGGTACCCTAGAGCTGTAGGACCTTAGAAATCATTTAATGCACTAGCTTTCAATATTTGAAAAAAAAAGGTACTGAATATTTTATCTAAATGAAACATCATATAGAAGCCCAATAAGCAGAGCAAATCCAAGCAGATCTAGTTGAAAAAGGGATTTTGATAAGTGAAAAGGGATTGTGATAAGTCTGACTTGGTCCATGTCCAAGTGGCCTTGGTTATATCTGACAGTGCCCTAAAGGGAGAGTAACCCCATCATTTTACATGAGAGGTCCTGAAAGTAAAACGACTAAGGTAAAGAACTCAGAATTCCACCAACTTATTTCTGCTATTCTTTGAATCTCTATGATCCTCATCTCTGATTAATTTCTATCTGGGTTCCAGCCTCTTCCTGTGTCCCATCCAAAGTCCATTCCCTTACTTCTATTTCCTATACACAGAACCACCCCAACATCTAGAGAACATCATATTTCCCTAAAGCTCTGTTCAACAGAGTTAACTGGAGCCCTTGATGAAAATTCCTAGATTCCCTTCTTTTGTAGTTCTCGTTCCATCAGCTTGAGATGAAACCCAGGTGATTCTTGTGACCAGTAAAGTTTTGGCAACACTTGCTGTGTGGAACTGCCACAGATGTCCTCTTATAGAGAATGTAGGATAGACCTACATGGGCCATTCATCACCACAAAGCCAAAGAAGATCTAAGTATTGCCAGAAGAGTGTCCCCCTTCCCCATAATTGAGGAATGTCAGTTCTCTGGCCTAAAGGGAAAGCTTCAGCCAATCATATGTCTGTTCATTGTTGAGCCCACAAAGTGTTGAAGGTACACCACCCTCTAATGTCCTTTTTGACTTGCTTCAGTAGGAAGGTGAGCTTTTTCAAGATGGGGTCTCTACTCTCTTGCTGACCACCAGCTCCCAAATGTCCACTTCCGCTAAAGCACTCCTAGCTACTTTTTGCCACAGAGTCAACTCCAGATCTTTCCTCCTTCCCAGATGGAAAGTGTCTTTATCCAACATGCCATTCCTAGCCTCTCAGTGCAAACTGGACTCCAGGATCAGAGTGGCCACAGTTTACTCACTTGTTCACTCCAAACATACCCTCTCAACTGTTTACTTGCTTTGTGATCCAGGTGAAGTATACTGGTATACTCCAGTCTACTGGTATCACCCTTCCTCTAATAATTGCCTTAAATGGCTTGAGCCCCATCCCCACATATGAGAGTTCCTCACCCCATTTGTTTTACGAAAAACAATTATTTAAATATTTACCTTTGAAAATCTGGGCTTGTCTTATTTCCATTTCAGAGACCACCTGACTATACCCTGTCTCCTCACTGAACTTGATTCCAAGTCACACTGACTCTGCTTTGGCCACATTTTGATTTTCTGCTGGTTGGAGAAGGTAAGACCACTCGTTCCTTTGGTATAATGCTGTCATTTGTGATGCTGGCCTCAAATGACAGAGAAAATAGCAGGCACTTCAACATCACATTATCCAGGACTGGGGAACAATTTGAGGGATTATAAGTACAACTATTTGCTGAATTTGATTATTTCTAGGATCCAAGGAAAGGAGGTTTTAAACCTATGATAGGGGTTTCCTTAGGGACAAATTCTTATTCCCAGACTTTCTTCTGTCCCTTGAAATCTTCAGAGAGAGTCCCTTCACAATCTTTTACTCATGCCTAAGTACTCTCTAGCCCACAGATTAAATATATTTACCCTCTACTTTGTCCCAGCCGCATCCTCATTGGTTTCCAACATGTGTATACACAAAGACGCATGTACATATGTGCATACATCAGGAGAATTCAGAGGACAAATGATCTACAGGAGCACTCTGAGAATATTATCAATATTTAGAAGCATATGGAGATGAGGGCAGATTGGAGTAGGTGCCAGTGTTCCATATCTTTTCAATTTCAGAGTCACTCTAAAAATGTAAGGGGAAGTCATACTTCCTTATTCTCTACATCCACTGCGGCTCTTCACTGGGTCACTTCTACTTTTTTTTTTTTTTGGTACTGGACATTGAAGTCAGGGGTACTCGACCACTGAACCTGAGCCACATCCCCAGCCCTATTTTGTGTTTTATGTAGAAATAGGGTCTCACTGAGTTCCCTAGCGCCTCGTCATTGCGATTCTCCTGTCTCAGCCTCCCAAGGTGCTGGGATTACAGACATGCGCCACTGTGCCTGGCTACTTTTACTTATTTTTTATTGGTTCTTTTTAGTTATACATGATAACTGAATCCATTTTGACATAATTATAAAAGCATGGAATATATCTTTTTTTAATTCAGACCCCAGTACAGCTCCTTCCCTTCCTTTTCCCTGTCCCTACTCCTTGCTCCCTTCCCTCTTTTGATCTTTCTGCCCTTTACCCGTAGTATGGAGATTCCTCAAAAAACTCAGAATGGAATCACCACTTGATCCAGTTATCCCACTCCTCAGTATATACCCAAAGGACTTAAAATCAGTATACTATAGTGATGCAGCCACATCAGTGTTTGTAGCAGCTCAATTCACAATAGCTAAGCTATGGAGCCAGACTACATGCCCTTCAACAGATAAATAGATAAAGAAAATGTGGTATATCTACACAATGGATATTCTCAGCTACAAAAAAGAATGACTTTATGACATTAGCCAGTAAATGGATGGATCTGGAGACTATCATGCTAAGTGAAATAAGCCAATCCCAAAAAACCAGTGGTCAAGTGTTCTCTCTGATATGTGGATGCTAACACACAAGAAGCAGGGGGGTGATAAAAGTTCATTGGCTAGACAAAAGGGAATGAAGGGAAGGGGATGGGAAAAGGAGAGACAGTGGAATGAATCTAACATAAATTGTCTATGTATGTATACGGATATACCACAGTGAATCTCACCATCTTGTACATCCACAAGAAATTAATTTAAAAAAATAACTCTAGGTCACTTTTAAGCAACACACACATGCAGACACACACATATTCCCAAGAAGAAACAAAAATTCATGTTCCTAAAGCAATCTAATATTCCAAATTTTTCCAAACGTAAGAAAAAAATACATTTTTATACAGTTATGCAGAGGAGTTACAGACCTTGTTAGCCAAACTTTCATGCTGCAGTCAATGTCTTCTTACTCACAACAATCAGGCTGAGTGGGTTGCTCACATAGCATATTGGTGGCATCATAAAAATAGGATTAAAAATAAGTCCTGAGCTTTTTCTATTGGCCTATTATTTTATCCTTTCCCAACTACTGTAAGGTAGATAGAACAGATAAAACATTTGATGGTTATCTCTCAATATTTCTCTTCCTTTCAATATTTCTCCATAATAATGGAATTTTGGTTGGCCACATGGCTACCTAGCTGAAGACTGTTATTTTGACCACTCCTGCAGTTGGGTGGGTCCTATGACTGCTTGCTAACTAATGGAAAGTGAGAAAGTGATATGTGCTGTTTTTCTCAATCTTGCCTTTAGAAAGATTAAGTGCATATGTTGGAACTTTTACTTCCTTTCTACTTGTCATGAGATGGCCAGAACAAAAGCAGGCATCTTAAGACACAGAGGTGGTCTACCTGTCTTTGGAATTCTGCAGAAATAAGAAATAAGCACCTACTTTGTAAATCCTATCTATTTTTGGCACTGTTTGTTACAGAAGCTCAGGTGAATCCGCATCAAATACAGTGAAGTGACCACCCTCATAGATGTCATGTTCCTTGCAGATACACAACCAGTAAGAGGCAGAGCTGGGGCTTGGACCCAGCTCTCTAACCATGGTGCTTCCTTACCTTTCCTGTGGATGTCTTGGTCAAAACTTGTTTGCTTTTCAACAATCATATCATGATATCTTACATTTCATTCCAAGTCTTTTTGTAGTTTCTGCATAGATAGTAAGAAATTTTTCACCATTTATGATACTGTTGTCCAGTATCTGGGCTGGGGTTGTAGCATTTGCCTAGCACATATGAGGCAATAAGTTCAATACTCAGCACCACATAAAAAAATGAATAAATAAATGAAACGAAATGACAAGTCCTTTAAAAAAATATATACTGTTGTCCAATAATTTTTCACCTTCTATTTCCGTAGCAGCATCAATTTGGGAGTTCAAGAGTCCATGTGCTTTCTGGAAGCAAAGCTTTCTTTCTCTTTAATACACTTATCAGGTAATTTATAGTCTTGGAACATAAAGCAGAAAACTTATAATCAACAAGAATAAAAGGCTTTACAAATAAGTAAATAGGAAATAGAGTCCAGGTAATGAATGCTAATTGCTCTCGACTCAGTGAATGTTACTCTCTCCCTCAGTCCTCTCCCATGGCCCTGCTGAGGCCCACAAGAGAATGACAGTGAAGTAACCTTTTCATTGCCAACAAAAACACAGGGAGGCAGAACTTTAATTTCAAACCATCATTCTTCATCCTTACCAGGAAGAATAAATCACTATTTGACAACCTGAGACTAATTCCATCCAAAGAATGAATGTTATTAACCTTATTTCCTGATTTGCTTAAATAACCAATAATAGTAAAGTCTTACAGCATTTATTATGTACCAAACATTTGATGTGATTTTCACGTATTAACTCATATTAACTCTATGGGGTACATACAGTTATCTTATCCATTTTATGGACAAGGAAACCAAAGCTACATATTTTATATACTGGTTAGTAGACTAAATATACTTTGGTAGGTGTAGAGATTTTCTGCTCATGGTGAGCTGACTGAGCTGCTGGTGTCGTGGGAGTGCTCACATTTTCTTCAGTAGCCTCCCACCCAAAATGGCACTCCCCTGAAACTAGCCTGTTTCCTTAGCAAAAACGACCTGGCTGAACTGAGATTTTGCCTAAAAGTCAGCTTATTCTCAGGTGGATCAATTGTCCCTTTGTTTAGAAAAATGGTATTTTAGTGTTTTGTAGAACACATCTCTATTGGAAATTTTTGTCTTGTTATTCATCCATTTATTCTAACTCTGAAGTTTTTTTTTTCCTTGAAACATTTTGGTTATTGCTATCTAAATTCCCATTAGTACTCCCAACTAGAGTACTAATGTTGATCTTTTTTTTTTTTGGCACTGGAGATTGAACTCAGGGGTGCTCAACCACTGAGCCACATCCCCAGCCCTATTTTGTGTTTTATGTAGAGACAGGGTCTCACTGAGTTGCTTAGCGCCTCACCATTGCTGAGACTGGCTTTGAACTCGCGATTCTCCTGTCTCAGCCTCCCTAAGTGCTGGGATTACAGGCTTGCGCCACTGCGCCCGGCCTAATGTTGATCTTTGTTGTAAATACTTATTTTAAGAAAAATAGGTCAATTGGATTTTGACCACTTTAATTATGAGACAGTTCTTCTAATGGAATTTATATACAATTCCATGTTTCATTTGAATAATTCCAAAGATTTAACTTCTCAGTATCAAAGCAATATTACTGTGTTCTATTGTCACATTGCTTTACAGTATCCAGTTCTACCCCTGAAATTTTAAAATAGTCTTATTTGTCAGTTCAAAATTGGAGAATCCATACAGTCTTCCTCTTTAAATAACATTAATTTTTGTCTATGCTTTATGTAACAAAAAATTATAATTTTCTCTAGTCTTACTCTGTCACTTTGGGACAGCAAAGGGTTTAGGGCCCTCCCTGCCCCCAAAAAGACATTAACTAAGTTTCTTAGTAATCTTCCAATGCAGATAGAAGTATCCATATGTTCTGACTAATGACTAATTTTTGTCTCCGTACCACAAAAAAAGCAGGGGAGTGGGGATTAGGAAACTATAGGATGTACATTTGGAAAATATACAATTTATAAAATTCTTATGATTAATATAAAAGTCTAAGAATGAGATTTGTTCCACATATTTTTGATAATAACAATAGCTACTATTTAAAATATGTCAATAATAGGCCAAGTTCTGTAGTAGATCTTGGGAGTTAGAGGCTGGCCTTTTGACTGATCTCAAAATCTGGGCTTTACTTATTTAAATCACTGGTCAGAACATAAGAATCCTATACTTGAAGAAGAGATGCATTCAGTGGACTCATTGATGTATTACCTAGTTTAGTCTTCTGCCTGCATATCTCTAGGAAAGTATTCCCAATGCATATATAAAGTGAAGAGATTTGAAGAGGCATTTTTATGCCATAGTAATTCTCTCATTGATGGATCCTAATCACATCTGTATTCATTTTCTATTGCTGTATAACAAATTACCACAAACTTTGCAACTTAAATGATACCCATTTATCACCTAGCACTTTCTGTAGGTCAGAAGTCTGCTAGGGCATGCTGGATTATGTGCTCAGGGCCTCCCAAGGCTGTACTCAGGGTTTTGGACAAGCTGTGTTCTCATCTCAAGCTTGGGGCCCTGTTCCAAGCTCTCTGATATTGTTAGGGAAACTCAGTTCCCCTGAAAGAACCCTGAAGTCCTTGTTTTCTTGCTGGCTGTTTCCCAGGACAGCTCTCAACTCTCAGGTTCCAGGCACATGCTCTTACAACTGGACAGCCTGCTTGTCCTCAAGCTAGCAGGAGAGCATTTGGCTTATGCATCACCTTCTTCTAAAGATCTCATTTGATTAGGTCAGGACTGCCCATGACCAGTTCCTTTGTGATGAACTCGAACTCAACCAATTAACCTCATCACAGGAGTCCATTGGACTGCGCACTATGATTCCATCATGATCACTGTTCCCACCCAGGGCATGTACACCAGGGACAGAATCGTGGGGATCGTTTCAGAATCCTTCTTACAACAACCTAGAGCATTTCGTCACATAAGGAAGGAGCTCTAATGGTTACTTTTAATCCTCAGCTCTGAAGAGGGAGGCAATGCCCAGATCTTACCTAATTATTCAGAAATGCCATTGTCAACTCTGCACTTGTCACTACTATTCTGAAATGAGGTATTCAACAGTTTAGGATGACTTTTCCCTCAAACCGGAATAAAAAGAAATGAACTGTCCCTCTTCCAGTCTTCCACAGTACCAGAAGCAGTGCACTTTCAGACCTGCACTCGTGGGGCTAGGATGCAGGAGTTTTCTCCTAAGAGCAGTTCTGCTGCATGTCATAGAGCTGGAAGCTCCGGGGGGACAATCCCCTGCGTAGGCTAGTTCTTCAGTGTGGCCCTGGACTTTATGGAAACTGAGCAGTTTACTCTAGCCTTCTCAATTATCCCATGAGCTCCTTGATATCATTTACTAAATGTATTTCAGATATATTTAACAGTGAACTCTGCTATTTGCAAACAAGAATCTTGACCAATATAGTAATTAATGGCAGATATGTTGCTAAGCAAGAGCTTTCAGGAAATGCATATCTGATGTTGTCAGGTTAAAAGGCAATGAAGACCCAGACCATGGCAGCTGTGGACAGTTACTTAGATTATCATTTGGTCACATGGAGTGAGAAGCTTATCAAAGAAAATTCTTTCAAGGACCAAGGAATTGCAATTATACAAAAATAGAAGGACATGTGAGGAGAAAAGGATTTTAGTCAGTGCAGTGGTGCACACCTGTAATCCCAGCAACTTGGGGGACTAAGGCTGGCCTCTGCAACATAGCGAAACTCTGTCTCACAATTAAAAATTTTTAGAAATGGCTGGAAATGTAGGTGCACTTAGGGATGTAAAGTGCCCATGAGTTCAATCCCCACTATTACAAAAAGAGAAAAAAGAAAAAAAGGCTGGGCATGGTAGTGCCTATGCCTGTTATCCCAGCAAACTCTGAAGGCTGAGGCAGGAGCATTGTGAGGTCATGGCCAGCCTCAGCAACTTAACAAAGTCCCAAGAAACTTAGTGAGACCCTCTCTCAAAGTTTAAAAAAGGGGCTGGGGATATGGCTCAGCGGTAAATTGCTCCTGGGTTCAATCCCCAGCACAAAAAAAAGAAGAAAAGATGGCAGATTAGCCTGGATGCTTCTAATTGTTATGGAAATGAAAAGACAATGTGATGATTAATTTTTTAATGTGTCAACTTGGCCAGGCCATAGTACCTAGCTATTTGGTCAAATGTTAGTCTGTATGTTGCTGTGAATAAATTGTTTGAGACAAGATTAACATTCAAATTGGTCAACTTTGAATAAAGCATATTACCCTCCATGATAAAGGTGGGCCTTGTTCGATCAGTTGAAGATCTAATGAGAAAAAGACTGACCTCCCTGGAAGAAAGAATTCTACCAGTACATTGATAGAATGTTGAGAGCTGCAACATGAACTTTTTCCTGAGTCTCCAGGCTGTTGGCTTGCTCTGCAGATTTCAGATTTCAGACTTGCCTGTCCCTATAATTGCATAAGCCAATTTCTTTAAAATCTCCTTCCCTCCCTTGCCCTCAGGGAAACAGAAATCTGACTAACACAGACAGGCTTAACGTTTGACAATGACCTGAATCAAACTATAGAAGCAAATATGCCCTAAAAAGAAAGCCTTGCTCTGTGTGGCCACAAGACTGTTACGAATGAAATTATAACACTCAGTGTTGTCCCATGGATTGTTGCATCACAACATCAGTTGATTTCACTGCCTCATCACTTCTCTAATTACTTCCCAGTCTGTAATTAGAAGGGGACATACAAGAGGAGTCTGATGATTCATAGTGTTCCAAACTCCTGAATTCCACTGAGCTTCCCAGGCTGGCTGAAGTTGAAACAGCCCTTCCTGATCTGTCCAATGAGGCAATTTCTGCCTTTCCTGAACTTGTAAGTATTAGACGCAATTACCATATAAGGGAAATACACTTCTCTGCATGCCCCTTTTCTGAGAATCCTCATTGCCTAGGCCAGAGACCTATTGCAAAGTCAAACCAGGAAAGAGAAGGCGTATAGACACATGTGTATGTGCACCCACAGGTGATTGCACACATGCAAGGAAGCAAGATTTTACTAATGTTTATCAGCACAAATCTGGTGAGTATATATGGGAATGACTTGAAAGTGCATAGTAGTTTCTAGTGATGGCAGAACACTGTCCCCCCTCCCATGTGCTCCTCTTTCACGCTCCTGCCTTCAAGAGGTAAAGCCTCCTGTTCCTCCTCTTCAGTCTAAGCGGGCTTGTGGCTGGCTTTGAGGCAAGGACATAAAAGACAATACAGGTTTCACCTGGCTCTCTTTGGGATGCTCAGTCTTAGAGCGAAACCAACCATGCTATGTACAAGTCCAGGTAACCACATAAAAAGGCCTCAGGTAGGGATCCAGGCTGCAGCCTCAGCTGAAGTCCCAGGCATCAGTCTGTACCTATTCTCAGACAGGTAAGTAAGCAGGCTTTCCCTCATCACCCCAGTTTTCACATCTTTCATGTTGAAGCCTCAAACATCATGAAACGAAGATAAGCTGTCCCACTCTTCACCTTTTCCAAACTCCTCTCAGAATCCATGAACTTAACAATCTTTTTACTATGACACTGAGTTTGAGGTAGCTTCTTACACAGCGTTAGCAACTAAAATAGTACTTAGGCCAATTCAGAAGGGATAGGGCTAGGGTTGTGGCTCAGTGGTAGAGCACTCACCTACACATGTGTGAGGCACTGGGTTCAATCCTCAGCATCATATATAAATAAATAAACAAGTAAAGATATAAAAAAAGAAGGGACATAAACTTAGATTGGTCTGTTATGAATATGAGTATATTTATTACAGATTCTAGAGTCAACGCATTAGGTCATGCAGTTAGATCTAAGGTTTTGCTCAATTAGTTCAATGAAACCTGGGTTCAGTGGTGGTTTTCCTTAAGTGAAGATGTAAAAAAAAATTATATTATGCAGGAAAAATACCCATATATGAGATAAACAAGAACACTGGTGAACAATTATAATTTGAAGCCATTCACAGACATACAGATACACACAAACACACACACACACACACACAAACTACAGCATTTGACAGCACAGAAGAAATTCCTTTCATTACATCACTAAAAAATAGGTTGGTAAGCAGAGAGCCAACATCTTTGAAAAGTGTTATTTGCTGTGGGCAAAGGACACTGCCATGGAAACATGCTCTCTGATGAGTAGATCTTAGGTTGACAAGGATAGGGTAATGGTTAACTTCAAACGACAAGGGGCACATGACTGTGGTAATATTTAATATGGCCAGCATAACGGTCATTTATGTAATAGTGTCACCTTTGACAGTGCTATCTGATCATGGGATTGCCAGTGCAAAACAGAGCCAATCTAAGATCATATAGAGAGAGAGGAGGGAGAGAGAACAAAAATAAAGAGCAACAAAATAATAAAAACCTCTAGTTCTGAGGAACAGAAGCATAAGATGATCTTCCATGATAGTCAAAATCCAAAAACAAATGTCAAAGTCTGAGTCAGTTCACTGGCCACAAAGCCCATCCATGAAGGAGGTCCCAAAACCCTTGGGGAAAGACCTTATGCTGACATCATATGAGAGCAATATGTAACTCTTTCAGCTCGCCTCCCTTCCAAAATGTTCATGAGGTCTATGGCCATCTTGCAAGGATGACTGTGCACTACAAGAAAAGGAAGGCACTTTCTGGAGATGCTGAGCATTGGCTCTGAACTCCAGTTTCTCCTTGGGAACCCAGGCTTTTGCTATGGTTCCCTGGCCAGAATAGGAATTATTAGATCCAGGTGATAAATTAGTTTTGAAGAACTAATCAGTCTTAAAGTGGACCCCGTGCTTCCACTAAACTATCTTGTAGAGATTTTCCCAGTTTTCAAAAGAGTTTGAATAGATACACTCAACAACTGTCAAAATCCCCACATTAGCTCCTGATCCACAGCCTAAAAGCTATTACGGTAGACATGGTCAAATATAAGCCTCTGGAGCTACCTTCCCTCCCATAATGTTTAATCAAAATCAGTAACATACATCTGGGATAACAACAGAGCCCAGTGCCACAATTAAAGACTTAAAGGATGCATAACTGATTGTTATCATATTCTCCTCTAATTTACCTGTCTGGCTTTTGCAGAAGAGGATAGGTCTTGCAGAATGACAATGGGTTATGTTTAATCGGGTTGTCATCGGGCATACATCAAACATCACATCAGAGCATTGGTATTTTAGAGACTATCTGTCCAGCCCTGGACCTCAAAGGTAATTATTGATTTATCTGATTCCTTATTCTCTATTTTGATAGTCAAATAACACCAGGAGCAGTTTGCGTTCACCTGGCAGAGACAGATGCACACCTACACTGGCTTCTCTGCCAAAGCACATAAACTCTCTGACTCTGTGCCATAATTTAATCCATAGAACATCATAGTGATTTACAGACTAATAATGTTATGCTAATAAGTCCCTAGCCAGAAAGAGTATGTATCCTAAATACTTTTATAAAACATACATACCAAAGAAGTGAAAAATACAGAGGCCTGTCACTTCAGTGAAAATTCTGGGAGACCAGTGGTTTCATGCTTCTCTACATGTCTCCTCCAACATGAAAGAAAAGCATTGCACTGTGAATTCCTTGTCACCAAGAAAGGGAAACAATGCTTTCCCAATCTTTTTGTAATTTTGGAGAAAACAGATGTGACATTTGGCTCTGCTTCTCCAAATGTCTGAACAAGTTACCTGAAAGTCTTCAGCTTTGCATGAGGCACAAGGCAATGGAGGACTGTCTAATAGAATTAGACTGCAGTGCAACACCTTTTCAAAGTATACTATCCTTTTCAGTAAGTACTTTTGAGAAAACCTGGGCCTGCCATTGGACCCTGCAGAGACTGAATGTGTGTTACAACATGCGACTGGAAATGAAGCTGCCGGCCATGAGCTCCGTGTTATCTAATTTACTGAGTTAGACAGTCTCATATTTCTTGCTGCATTTCATCACTCCCCTGAAATTGTTTCTATCTGGAAAGGTTCAAGAAGGTCCTGAAGAACACAAGTTGTAAGAGCAGGTAACATCGACTCCTGCCATACTGCCATTGCCTTCTCAAGCCCCATCTCTAGTCTTGTTGAGAGACCGCTATGACCAGGTGATAGAAAAGTATTCCAGCTTAATTTACTCTTGGATCCATGGACCATGTAATACTAAGAGGCATCCTATATGGATCCCTGTATTATGGAAGTACTCTTCTGTGCCCATACTATGTAGTGTATTTCTTTGTCCCTTTTTAATGCAGCACTCAATCACCCTATCTGCAGATGTGAACTTCTGTAGCACAGAAACCCTATTCAGAGGTGACCTGATGGTCACATAGAAAAATATATATTCCCAACAGGCAGAACTTCAAATAGTACATCTCATGATCCATTTATCTAGAAGGAGAGATGAAATGCCATTCTACATTAACTTATAGCCAATAGTTAATAACATCAGCAAGACAGGAATTCGAGAGGAATAAGACTAGAAGACTGATGATAAGGAGAATTGAAGCAAACACTTCTCAGCCCAAGTCTAACATTTGAGAATCTTTATGTCCCATGTGAATAATCAAAAAGACTGACATTGTGGATGGCTTTCAATAGATGACTGGACAAGATGATCTCCCTTATGAATTTGTTAACATCTTCTTATAGTCACCCCAGTAACTATTTAATGGTCCTATGAAAAGGTGGTCATTGTTTCAGAAAGGTTTTGTGCATGGGCTTACCAACCTGGCCTTCCTCTCTCACTGAGTGCACAATTTGAAGACAGCAGTGGACAAACATGAGCTCTGTCATATGGTACTATATCCCAAAAAGAATAACCAGCCACCTGATGGCAGGTTAATTAAAGGCCTCTTCCAACATGGAGAGGTTTGGAATCTGTTCTCTCTGAAATTGATCCATTCTTGACATGAATTTGTCTACCTGGTCTACCAAGCTTCTGCCAGCAACACCATCTGTGGACCTACCAAATGTCACTGTAATTCACATAACATTGCTTCTGACCAGAGATTTTATCTACAGCAAAATGATTAAAGTATTGGATTGATGCATTTAGAATGCATTAAGGTTTCTAGCCAGAAGCAGTTGACCTTACAAAGCAGTAAAATGACTTAGTTTTTATGCCTAATGGAAATTGTTTTTTTTTAAGTTGGGATGCTTTCCTGTAGAATATGGTATACACTATAAAACAGCAACTAATACATGGTGGGTTTTTTTGTTGTTGTTTGTTTGTTTGTTTGTTTGTTTTTTGTGCTATGGTCAGAACAGATGGGCTTAGGAACCAAGAAGTTAAAACAGGAATTGTACCTCTTACTATTTTTTTAATGGCTTGTTAATAAAAATTTTATCTGGGGTTGGAGTATAGCTCAGTTGAAGAGCATTTTCCTAGCATGTGTGAGGCCCTGAGTTCAATCCCTAGCACTTTTAGAGCTCCATCATACAGGCAGAAAAACTAGAGACTCAAATTCCAAATAATAAAAATTTGTGTTACTCTACACTAAAGAAATCCCAGTTAACTGAGTCAACACTGATCTGAAAATAAAAGTAATATGGAATGGTTAGTTGATGAAGAAAGTTATAAACATTAACTAAAGACCATTTGCAGAAAATATAACTGATTTTATGTTTTACCCTTGGTTAATTTAATGTTTTATAGTATTCAATAATAAAATATCAAGGCAGAGATGAAGAAACATAATCACCACTATATAGATTAGACATATAAACAATTTTATTAAGAGTCTTAGAGTCTTCTTGCTTGGGGAGAGGGTAAAATTTTTCTTATTTGTGTGGGAGATTGCTACCTTGTTAGATGGAGAGATACTTTTTGTTGCTGTCTTTAAGTTTGGGAAATGGATGTATGTTCAAAGAGTAGACCATAGTAGTTATCTATCTTATGTGATTGTTCAAAGTGTTTAAATAGTCTTACTTTTTCTGGGGGGGCGGGTACTGGTTATTGAATCCAGGGACACTTTACCACTGAGCTACATCCCAGCCCTTTTCATTTTTTATTTAGAGAAAGGGTCTTGCTAAGTTGCTTAGGGCCTCGCTAATTTGCTGAGGTTGGCCTTGAACTTGCGATCCTCCTACCTCAGCTTCCCAAATTGCTGGATTACAGGAATGCGCCAACATGCTGGACATAATCTTCTTGCTTTTGATTGTTTCTTACTTTGTTTTATTTACTCCAGTTAGAATTCTCAAAACTTATCTTTATCCTCTTTTAAAAATAGTGTAAGCAGTTACTTGGTTTCAGCTATGTGGGAAAATGAGACTATACAGAGAAGTCAGTTTTTAATAGTGATGGAGCTTTCCTTTTCTATTCAGTGCTGAAACATGGATTTGGAGTCAGTGGCAAGGACTCTGGCAGCTTCCTCCTCAGGCAGATGTGTGGCATGGTTCTGGAGTCAGTGGTGGTGACAACCGACAGCTCCATGGTATGCCTCAGGCATCACTCCTGGAGCTTAATCTGTTCCTTCAGCTCTCTCCATGATCCTGTGCAGGGTGACCTGTAGTTCATCACACCAAGTGAAACACACGTGAGGGTGAAAGGGATGCTGTGCGCAACCTCCACGGTTAACCAGGACTGTACTGAACACTGGGACGCATTGTAACCCTAATACTGTGATTTACCAAACACCTTTTTCTGCTTAAATTAGTCAGAGTTGACTTAACTTGCTTTTAATTAAGAACCCTAACCAAAGTACCATAGGATTTTTAGGATTATAAAATTATTTTATAATCTAAATGGACCTCGATGTACTGTATGATGCCTAATAACACAGGAAAAATAATGTACATATTTATAAAGTAAACATGGATTAAATCAAATTTGTAGAATCTATAATACCAATATTAGTTGACAGTGTAGCCATATACTCTTATTGTTGCTGTTGTTTTGTTTTTTTGTTTTGGTACCAGGGATTGAACCCAGGGTCAATTTACCACTGAACTACATCCCCAGCCCTTTATTTTAAGACAGGGTCTCACTATACTAAGTTATTTAGGGCCTTGTTAAGTTTCTGAGGCTGTCCTGGAACTTTCAATCCTCCTAGCTTAGCCTCCCCACTCTCTTGGGTTACAGGTATGGGCCACCACACCTGGCTAACCATGTGCTTCTTGACCAAAAAATTTTACTTACCCTGATGTTATATGTTGTTAATGAAGCTAGGAGTTGGAAACAGTATCTCGTCACAGCAATTCACTGACATAAATTTGAGTTGAAGTTTGATAAATAAAATATCACTAGGAAAAGTATATACTTAAGGAAATGAATAAGTTGGTATCTATTAAAATTGTCATCATCGAATTTCTATGCTATAATTACAGGTTGTTATTTTATGCTACAGATGCATAACTATGTGTATGTAAATGCATACACATACATATTGTTAATGCTATAAATACAAGAATTTGTGCTATAGTACAAGAATCGAATATTGGTCTCATTCATCATTCTAGTATCTACATTTAAATGACATTACCGAACATTTACTGGCACTTTACTTGTTCATTCAACAATTTACCATGCTGGTAGCTGAGAATACAATGAGCAGAACAGATTGGGCCATGATTGTGAGTCTAGCAGTCTTGCAAAAGATATGCACTAATCGAAGTATAATACAGATAAATAAAACTACAAATCGTAATGAATGCCATGAAGAAAAATGCTATGATGCTCAGGGACGAAGGTCATGTGGGGAGTCAAGAAAGATCTTTTTGAGGAAGTAGCATTGGAAGTGAGACCTGAAAAGGACTAAGCAATACCTAAGAGTGAGAGTGCATGGAAACAGCTGCTCTAGACGCAGAGAAAAACACACTGAAAGGTTGTGGAGCAAAGCAGCGTGACTCTCGGTTCAAGGCACTGAAAGGAGACTGTGCCCCTGGAGTTGAGAGCAAGGGACAGCTGGGCCCAAATGCAGCTAGCTGCCTGCACCACAGAGCAGTACTGATAAAACAGGAAGGAGGCCTAGCCTAGATCCTCTCCCATTCTCAGGAACTGGGCAGGTCAGCAACAGCATTAAATACAATACTGAAAATAGAAATTGAGTTCTGAGACAGCTAGTGGGAGTATTCCACTAGAAATAGTAAAAAGCAGGAGAAGTAGAGAGAGAAGCCAAGCCAAAGTCCCAGTGGGAAAGGAAAATGAGGAGTCCAGACGCCAACAACATCAAAACCAAAGTCCAAGATGAAGTTTAGGCCAAAATGTCAAGCTAAATACATAGATCTACCTACCCTTACTCTCCCAAATCCTTTTTGCCTGCAATTTTTTAAAAAATCCCTTATAAAGAGTATCTTAAAACCCAAAAATACTGCATCATCATCTGACCAGAAACTTCAAGAAGAAACAAAGTGTTACAAAATTGAATGGAAAGGGGTTGGAATGTAGCTCAGTGATGGAGTGCTTGCTTAGCGAGAGTGAAGCCTAAATAGCTTTAGGAAGCCTGGGGCTGCTACAGGGTTAGTACATCTAGAAAAATAGCCCTGGGCAATTGATCTCCAACTCACCTTTTCTTATAATAAGCATTCAGTAATGTGCTGGGTGGTCACAAGTTAGCTTGCATCTGGTAAGCATTAGAAACATAACCAGTCTCCCCAGCAGTAGAAAATGATTAAGTAGAAATCCCTGAGGAGGGCAAAGAGCTCTTGAAGACATTTGTACCACTATCAACAGGTGGTACAAGACACCTCTGTGGGAAATGGCAAACAGGTAAGTTTCCCTTCCAATGAGACTGCTACTATGCCTTTTGCACCAGATATCTGAATATAGACACAATTTTTTTTCTATTGTCATTCAAGGTGTTTGAGTTATTTACCTTAAGCTTTTCTGTTTTCCAAGCAATGCAATCTTCTTTATGAAAACTACAGTTACCTATTTTTAAAAATAAATGAATAAAGAGAAATTATGCTTTAAAAGCGCTTAGAGAAAAAGCCACATTACACATGACCATAGTGCCTTTTAAGTTTCAAGTGCAAATGGTTTTTCCTGAACATTAGAACAGAATGATGTTTCTTTGGTCCAACACCTGATGCAATGCTTACTTTCATTTAGAAGCCATTCTATAGGGGAAAATCTGTATCCTCTTTGATCATTACTATCATACTAAATATGGTCACTACTTCTACTATAAGAGGCACAAGGGAGACAAACACAATTGAAAGGACAGGATTACATCTCCCACCCAAGATTTGCTTGTTCTAGAACAAAATTTATTGAGTTGAATGACAGGAAAAATCATCTGCCATATTCAAACATTCCTTTATTTTTACCCTACAATGTAATTTAGTTTAGGGAAATTAAATATAAGTATAATATACTTATACTATAAAAGTAAAAGGCATTCCAGGTATACTCTAAGCCTAAAGGCAAAAAAAAAAAAAAAAATGGAAAGTAGAGTAGCTTGGGCACAAAGCTACACAGGCTAATTCATTAAATTGTGGTCTTTGGATAAGCTACGTGAGTCACAGCTTTTTCTCTTCCTAGCAATTAGTAAAGGTTAGCTACTACCACTTTGTCCCCCAAAAGTGAACAATCTGTCTGGTATGTGATATGAGTGTTGGAGCTGGTGAAAGAGGAACACTGAAGTTAACTCCCAACCTCACAGTGGTAAAGTGAAAAAGAGAAAAGAATGGGGAAAGGGAGGATGCATAGATCAGACACTTGCCTGCAGAAGAAAATTTTTAGGATATTGTTCCCTACGTGGGCTATCCAACACAGCAGGATCTAATAGGGGCCAAAGAAACAAAGAAGAATTCCAGATAAGATTCCAAAGAATGATAAGGAACCCTGCTCTGATATTCAAAATCAAGCTATTCACAGACCCTACCCAGACACATGCACTACATAGTTCTCAAAGCACTGAGAATCATGAAGCCTTTGGTAACAAATTCAAAAATTCAACCTAACAAAACATTTCTATGAAAATAAATAAAAAATCTTCTAAGTCAAAAAAATATGTTTAGAGATTGGCAACATACCTATTGTTGCCTAAGCAACTAAAACCATTTCAATATTTAATTTTTTCTTTTTAGATATACATTAGAATGTATTTTGACATACATACATGGAGTATAATGTATTCTAATTAGGATCCCATTCTTGCGGTTGTACATGATGTAGAGTTTCACTGGTCGTGTATTCATACATAAGGATAAGAAATTTATGCCGTATTCATTCTACTGTCTTTCCTATTCCATCCCCCCCCCTTCCCTTCATTCCCCTTTGTCTAATCCAATGAACTTATATTCTTTCCACCCCCCCTTCTTGTGGCTTAGCATCCACATATTGGAGAAAACATTCAGCCTTTGGTTTTTTGGGGACTGGCTTATTCCACTTAGCATGATATTCTCCAGCTCCATCCATTTACCAGCAAATGCCATAATTTCATTCTTCCTTATGGCTGAGTAATCTTCCATTGTGTATATGTACCACATTTTCTTTATCCATTCATCTATTGAAGGGCACCTAGGTTGGTTCCATAGGTTGGCTATTGGGAATTGAACTGCTATAAACATTGATGTGGCTGATTTTAAGTACTTTGGGGCATAACTGGGTCAAATGGTGTTCCATTCCAAGTATTTCAAGGAATCTCCATACTGCTTTCCAGAGTGGTTGCACCAATTTGCAGTCCTACCAGCCATGTAGGAATAAAATTTTCCCCCACATACTCACCAACATTTATTGTTAATTGTATTCTTACAATTATTGTTAATTATTGTATTCTTACAATTATTGTTAATTGTATTCTTGTATTCTTGATAATTACCATTTTGACTGGAGTAAGATGAAATCTCAGTGTAGTTTTTTAAAAATATTTTTTAGTTATAGATGGACACAATATTATTATTTTATTTATTTTTCTGTGGTGCTGAGGATCAAACCCAGTACCTCACACATGCTAAGCAAGCATAGATCAGACACTTGCCTGCAGAAGAAAATTTTTACCACTGAGTCACAACTCAGCCCCTCTGTGTAGTTTTTATTTGCATTTTTCTAATTGCTAGAAATGTGGAACATTTTTTCATATATTTGTTGATCATTCTTAGTTCCTTTGCCTATTTATTGATTGGGTTATTTGTTTTTGTGGTGTTACGTTTTTTGAGTTTTTTCTATTTCCTGGAGATTAATGTTCTACCTGAGGTGCAGGTGGTAAAGATTTTCTCCCATTCTGTACGCTCTCTTTTCATGTTCTTGATTGTCCTTTGCTGTGAAGAAGCTTTTTAGTTTGACTCCATCCCATTTATTGATTCTTGATTTTACTTCTTACACTTTAGAAGTCTTATTGAAGAAATTGGTTCCTAATCCGACATGATGGAAAGTTGGATCTACTTTTTATTCTAGTAGGCACAGGGTTTTTGGTCTAATGACTAGGTCCTTGATCAATTTTGAGTTAAATTTTGTGCAGGATGAGAGATAGGGGTTCAGTTTCATTCTACTACGTATGAATTTCCAGCTTTCCCAGCACCATTTGTTGAAGAAGTTATCTTTTCTCTAATGTATGTTTATGGTGCCTTTCTCTAGTATGAGATAACTATATTTATGTGGGTATGTCTCTGTGTCTTCTATTCTGTTCCATTGGTCTTTATGTCTTTTTTTTTTTTTTTTTTTTTTTTTTTTTTTTTTTTTTTTTTTTTTTTTTTTTTTTTTTTTTTTTTTTTTTTTTTTTTTTTTTTTTTTTTTGGCCAATACCATGCTATTTCTATTACTATAGCTCTGTACTATAATTTAAGGTTTGATATTGTGATGCCTCCTGCATCACTTTTCTCACTAAGAATTGCTTTTGCTATTCTGGGCCTCGATTTTTCCAAATTTATTTCATGACTGCCTTTTCTATTTCTATAAAGAACATCACTGGAGTTTTAATAGGAATTGCATTAAATCTATATAGTACTTTTGGCAGTATGGTCATTTTGACAATGTTAATTGTGCCTATCCAAGAACATGGAGGTCTTTCCATTTTCTAAGATCTTCTTCAATTTCTTTCTCTAATGTTTTGTACTTTTCCTTGTAGAGGTTGTTTACCTCTTTCGTTAAGTTGATTCCCAAGTATTGAATTTTTTTTAGGCTATTGTGAATGAAATAATTTTCTTAATTTCTCTTTCAGCTGATTAATCATTGGTATATAGGAATGCAATTGATTTATGGGTGTTAATTATATATCCTGCTATATATCCTGCTACTTTGCTGAACTCTAAAACCATTTTATTGTATCACACCATTTTGCGGGGCAGGAAATTAGGTATGCTTCTGTTGGGTGATTTTCCATTCCTTGTGTCATTGAGTGAGATCACTTGGATTATACATGGTTGACAGATTAACTAGTCTAGAGGGCCTAAGACTAATTTCTATATATACTAAGTGCCTTGACGGCTATGGCTAAAAGAATGGATTTAGCTAAAACTGTCAAGTAGAACACCTACAAGTTGCCACTCAGCAAGGCAGTCTCAAGGTAACCAAGTTTCTTATATGATAGCTAGTGTATTAGTTATGTTTTTGTCACACTGTGACCAAAATACCTTACTTAGAGGAACAACCTACAGGAGCAAAAGCTTATTTGGGGCTCATAGCTTCAAAGGTCTCAGTTCATGGTTGACCAACTCCATTGCTCTCGACTTGAGGTGAAACAGAACATAATAGCCAAAGGCCATAATGGAAGAAAGCTGCTTGGCTCATGGCAGCCCAAAAGCAGAGAGAGAGCACAAGGAGCCAGGGACAAGATATAATCCTCAAAGGCACATCCCCAGAGACCCACTTCCTTCAGCCACACCCCACCTTTCTACAGTTACCACTCGTCCATTCAAATTATTAATCCATCAAATGGATTAATACACTGATTAAGTTACAGCTCTCATAATCTAATCTGATCTGAGAAGCTCTAACATGAGTTTTTTGTGGGGTCATCTCACATCCAAACCCTAATAGCTGGCTTCCCCAAAGCAAAAATTCCAAAAATCAAAGATTCCAAGTGTCTCAGAACTGAGCCCACATTCTATTAGTTAAGCAAAACTAAGACCAAACCAGACTCAAGAAAAAAGAATTCATGGGAAATGAGTTCACCTCTCAATGTGAGAAATAGAAAAGAATTTGTCAGCATCTTGAATGTGCCAGAAATGGATAGTTTCCACTTCTGGTCATAGTAAAATGTACCAGAAAAAGTAACTAGTACCAGGAAAAGCCTTCTAAAATAAACAACTAGATAACAGGGAAGATGTATGAAATAATTGTTTTCAGATATTGGAAAAATGCAGTGGAAGATTATAATCTCTGAGAAAAGAGAAACAAATGTGATAACCCCAACAATCACCTGGCTTTCTGCTTAGAGGAACCTCACAGAAAACATTTTGGGAAGGTGGAATCCAGGCAGAGCACATTGGGGTCAACGAGCTGAGAAGGCAGAAACTGAACTTTGAGGAGGCTGAGGTGACTGAAAATTGAGGAAGAAGGAAACAACACAATGAAAGTGTCCCCGATCTGCATGAGGGTCCCTTGAAATCTTGGCTTAATACTAAGCTCCTGCCATAATGGACAAATGAAAATTATGGGAGAAATCCAACTACCGGGACTTGTAGGATGAACAACTTTTAGAACAAGTATAGATTAGAAAGCCAAAGGTGATGTTTGCCTGCTGGGAGATAATCAGTAATATAGAAAGACTCTGGATTGTCATAACTGGCTGGGGAGAGCTGCCATGTGCATCCAATGGGTAGGGGCCAGAGATGCTGCTAAAAATCCTACAATGCACATGACAACCCTACCAAAAGAAAGAAGTATGTGATTCAAAATTCCAAAAGTTCTGAAGTCGAGAAAACCTGATTACATAAGGCTACTTTGACCTAAAGAGGTATAAAAGTAAGCCTCAAATAGATCAAGCTGTTATACAAGTAAATACCTAATCCGACAAAAAAGAAAAAGAAAAACTGCCTCAACATTCTTTAAAGGAAACAACAAAACTATAAGAAAACAAGGCAATTTTTTAGAAACATAATTACAGTGTCCAACATCAAATAAAAAATTTCTAAACATTCAAGAAACAAGAAAATTTAACCCATTAAAAGAAAATTTAACCCATTATAGGCAGTGGCACATGCCTGTAATCCCAGTGGCTTGGGAGGCTGAGGCAAGAGGATGGAGAGTTTAAAGCCAGTCTCAGCAAAAGCAAGGTGCTAAGCAACTCAGTGAGGCCTTTTCTCTAAATAAAAAATACAATATTGGGCTGGGGATGTGGCTCAGTGGTGGAATGCCCCTGAGATCAATCCCTGGTACCACCATCCCCAAAAGGGCTAGGGGTGTGGTTGGGAAAATCCATAGAAAAAGACTCAGACATGACAGAGATGCTGGACAGGGAATTTAAGACAGTTATTTTATATATATACATATATACGTATATATAGATATATATACGTATATATCTATATATACGTATATATAGATATATATATATTTTTTGTACTGGAGACTGAACTCAGGAGCACTCAACCACTGAGCCACATCCCCAGCCCTATTTTTGTGTTTTATGTAGAGACAGGGTCTCACTGAGTTGCTTAGCACCTCTGCGTTGCTGAGGCTGGCTTTGAACTCGCAATTCTCCTGTCTCAGCCTCCCAAAGTCCTGGGATTACAGGCTTGCGCCATCGCACCTGGCTAGCTATTATAAATATTTTTAAGAGGACTGGAGTTGTAGCTCAGTGGCAGAGTGCTTGCCTAGCACATGTCAGGCACTGGGTTCAAACCTCAGCACCACATTTTAAAAAATTAAATAAATAAAATAAGGGTATTATGTTCATCTACAACTAAAAATGTTAACAACAAATAAATATTTTGAAGAACCTAAAAGAAAATATGAATATAATGAAGAGATAAATGGAAACTATGAAGAACTAAACAAACTTCTAGAGCTAAATTATATATAATATAAAGAGAAAATTTTACCAGAAATTCTAAAAAGATTAGAAACTGAAGAAAAAAAAAAAACAATACACTGAAAACTTTTACAACACACTCCTCAGAGAAAGTAAAGATATAAAGAAAGAAATATAATGTGTTCAAGGGTCAAAAAACCATATATTGTTATGATGTCAGTTTTCTATTGATTGAGTGAAATTTTAATCAAAGTACTGGCGGCCTTTTTTTCCCCTTAGAAATTGACAAATTGATTCTGAGACTTATGGGAATGTGTCATAAATTGAAAAATAGTTTGAAAGCTTGTTAAAAGTTAAATATGCATCTACAATATGACCCAACTATTCTACTTATTCATATTTGTCCATTAGAAATTAAAGCATATGGCCAGGTGTGGGGCACACCTGTGATCTCAGTGGCTTGGGAGGCTGAGGCAGGAGGATTGCAAATTCAAAGCCAGCCTCAGCAATTTACCAAGGCCCTAAGCAACATAGACCCTGTCTCATAATGAAAAATAAAAGAGAAAAAGGGCTGGGGATGTAGCTCAGTGGTTAAGCACCCTGGGTTCTATCTCCAGTACCAAAAACAAACAAACAAACCCCCCAAAATGAAAGCATATGTGTATGAAAGGCTTGAACACAAATCTTCATTAGCAGATCTACTTCTAATACTGTTAACAGCCTGAATTTGGACATACACCAATGTTCCATACAATAGAATACTTCTCAGCAAGAAAAAAGGAGTGAACTCTTGATGTATGCAAAACCACACATGAATTCCAAAATAACTGTGCTGACTATGGGTTGTTAGGCCAGACGAGTAAATTCTGCAATTTTATTTTCAGGAAACCTAAGCTGATGGTTAATCAAAGAAAACAATTCAGTAGTTGCTTATGAACTGGGAGTAGTGGGAGAAAGGGAGTTTAAAGGCGCTTGAGGAACATTATGTGAGTGATGGCCATATTAACATTCTTCACTGGTGCAATGGTTTCATGGATATATATATATCCTATATTTCAGAACTTAGCACACTTAAACGTGTGAAGTCTATTGAATGTTAATTACAACCTCCACAAGAACTGGTAACAAAATTAAAGAACTATTAGCCATTTTTTCCAAAATTTGATAAAAACTATAAATACTTATATTTTATTTATTTATGTATTTACTTTTTAGATGTTGATGGACCTATATTTTATTCATTTATTTATATGTGGTGCTAAGAATCGAACCCAGTGCCTCACACATGCTAGGCAAATGCTCTACCACTGATCTAAAACCCCAGCCCTAAATACTTATATTTTTAAAAACTCAATAAATTCCAAGTTGAATGACATAGAAAATCACGCCAAGTGTTTTACAAACCACTCAGATTCCCCTTGAAGGAAAAATTTGTTATCCCAACTCCAAGAGTGCTGTGGGCAAAGAGCCTTCAGCTGTGAGCCCTTCAGTGCTAACCTTGACCCTGCAAAAATCTGCCTCACACAAGGTTATGCCCTTCAGGAGGGTCTCACACGCAATGATTGATGTTACCCAGAGTGTCCTGTGGAGCCAGCTGGGGCTGCTGGGCTTCCCTCCCAGCTCCATGTCTCCCTCTGCCCAAATCCTGCTGACCCTGAGCTGTACCCACAGGTGGGGGTCCACAGGCACTCCGTAGTGGGCAATCTGAACACTAAATTGTCTCACAGTACGCTTCCCAGTGAACCCAACCTGAAAAGATAAGGCATGTCATAAGCCAATGTCAGTAATCTGAAGACACAAAAAACAATTTCCAAAAGCAGAGATAAAGACACATTACATATATAATTTTTTAATCTACTGACTTCTCATCAAAAATGCTACAAACCAGAAAACAATGAGTAACTTCTCTAAAGTGGTTTAAAAGAAAACAAAGCTTCACCATGCTAGAATTCTATATCCAGTGAAGATAAAGAAGGTAAAGTGAAGGAAAACGCATTAGAAAAACAAGATGGAGATGATTTCTCACCAGCAGACCCAGAGACCTACACAACAAGAAAATAATTAAGTTTTTTAGATGGAAAGAAAACAATACTAGAAAGAAAGGATAAGGAGTGGGAAAAGTGATAAAGGTTAAAGTAGACGTAAAAAATTGTTTTCCTCTTATTTTTAATTTCTTAGATAATAGCTGACTATTTAAAGCAAAAATAATAGCCATGTATTCTAGCATTTAAAACATATGTAAAATGTGTAAAAATAGCAGCACAAGGAATAAGAGAGAAGACAGACCTGTAAGGTAAGATTTCATCTTTTCCAAGATGGCCCTTGAATATCTTCACCTTCTGATACTCATGCAATTGTGCAGCACCCTCCCACACTGAATCTGTTGACAGTGTGACCAGAAGAATTCTATAGAAATGATTTGGTGTCGTTTTTGAAGTTAGATTGTAAAAGGCACTGTAGTTTCTGGCTTGCCCTCCTGGATTACCTTCTCTAGGAGAAGGCCGTTCCTGTATCATGAAGACACTAAATTAGCTACGCAGAGTAACGCTGTAGGGAAGAACTAAGGCCTCTCACCAAGAAGAGCAAAGCACCTAGGAAGCATTTCCTTCAGCCTCAATAAACCCTTCAGGTGACTGCAGCCCCAGATAATATCTTGACTATAACCTCATGATAAGCCTCAAGGCAGAAATGCTCAGTTAAGCCACTTGCAATTTTCCAACCGACAGAAACTGAAAGATTTAAAAAATTTTTCAATTCTTGTTTTAAGCCATTAAATATTGGTGTAATTTGTTATACTGCAGTATGTAACTAATAAAGATTATGAATGCTACAATTCTGTACAGGGAAGTAATATGGGCAGCTGGCTCACAATCCCTACGAGGCTGTTACCTTTGGGTCTGGCACTGAAACTTGAAATCTCAGGAATAAAAAAAACAATTTAAAAAATTACTGAAAGAGAGAACTAATAGAAACCCACAAATATAATCTGAATGAATTAGACGTTGTCCCAGCCTCTCTGCATCTCCAAATTTAATCAAGTGTATTATTTAAGGAAAGCCTTTGTCAGAGAGCCAAACACAGCTGACCAAGATTCAGAGAAGCTAAAGGAAGATTGCAGGTAGAGGAAGTAGAGCAGTGGTACCTGGTTGTTGCCCCAGAACAACCAAGCCAGCCAGATGTAAGTGACAACTATACCTTGTATACTTGCACGACCTTCTGAAAATAAAAGCAACATAACTACTGCTTAGTTTCTGCCCTTGAAATCTCACTCCAGGTATCTCCCATGGTCCACCATAACCAGAAACAAAAGGAAGGGAATTCTGGAAACCAGGTTAGCCTAGCCAAGGCCACACATTACAACACTATTATATATCACACAAGAAGGAATATATTATTTAAAGGTAGAGTCTGAAAAGTTCAAAATGCATAAGGCAAACTCTAGAACAAGTTTTATAAAACTAAAACAAAGAAGAAGACAATAAGTGAAGTAAGTGGGAAACTAAAAATAAGTGGAATTATTTCCAGTGTAAAAATTCACTGGAAACAAAAATAACTCTCAGTTCAAAAAATAGGGAAAAAAGGGAAAAGAAACTAAAAAGTAATGGTGTAACCAGAAAACAATAAGAAGTTTATTATTTGTTTCAACAAAATAATTACAATGTGTAAATATTTCAATACATCAAACAGGTAGATTATAAGTTAAAAGTTGGAAAGGGATGTAATATGCAAACACTAAATATAAGAAGTGACTGATTATATTAGACAAAGTAAATTTCAGTTAAAATATTCTCAGAAGTAAAGAGCACAGTTCAAAATAACGAAGAGTTGATTCACAAAGAAGACAGCAAATCTAAATGTATATGTATTTAATAAATTTACAATTTAGTAGAAGATCTCAACACTTCTGTTTCATTTATGATGTAACAAGTAGAAAATCTGTATGAATAAAGAAATACATAGTAAAGACACAGAACAGGTAAACAGCAGAATTGACCACAACATTGAACATTATACCAACAACTACTACAGGACACGCATGTTTGTATAAGCACATAGGGTATGTTCACCATAACAGAGCCTATACTGGTCACAGGACATATCTCAGTAAATGTTAAGTTGATTGAAATCCTACATAGTATGTTCTCTGGCGACAATAGAATAAAATTACAAAATAAAAAATGCGTCGGATATACCCAAATATTTGAAAATTAAATAGCATACTTCTTAATAACTAAATAATCAAAGAAGGAATCACAAGGGAAAGCAGAAAATCATTTAAACTAAACTATAATAAAAGCACAGCATATTGAAGTTTTTAGGATGAAGCTAAATGAACAATTGGAGGGAAATGTATAGCAATTAAGTATTTTTATTAAAAAGAAGTGAGGACTTAAAACAGTAGTGATCCATGGTTTTATCTTATGAAGCTAGGAAAAGGAGAACAATGAAACTTAAAAAGAGAGGAAATAAAGAACAGGCATCAGTAAAATACTAAACAGAAAAATAATCATCTAAAAATTACCAAAACAATGCTAGATTTTTAAGAGATCAATAAAACTGATGAATCCATGAATATATTTATCCAAGAGACAATGAGAGGGGAAAAGACAAGAGATAGACACATAGAAGCACATATAGAGAGACAGAGAATGAGAGAAAGACAAAGAATTTAACACTGGAAATGAAAGACAGAACATCAGATAATTAAAGGATAATAACAGAATATTATGAAGACTGTTACACCCATAAGTTTGACAACCTAGATGAAACAAAGCCCTTGAGAAAAACTGCCAACATCAAAACAAGGAGATAGAAAATCTGAATACACCTTTTATCTATTTAAAAAATTGGATTTCTAATATAAAACCCTCCCACAAACTCAACCCAGATGACTTCACTCATGAATTCTATTAAACATTTAAAAAATAATGCTAACCTTACACATATCTTGTGTATAAGCATTACCCTTATTCTATCTCCCCCTCATTTTATAAGCATCAAAACCAGCTAAGAATATTACTCAAAGGAAAAGAAAAAAACCAATATCCTTTATGCATGTAGACACAAAACCCATAAAGAAAAGCATTTCATAATAATAAAGAAATCATGAAGTGGGATTCATGCCTTGAATACAATGTTTAAAAATTGAAAATCAGGTTACATGATATAGGAAGAAAACTATATGATCATATTTATAGACTTAAAAACTAATTTGGCAAACTTCAACATATATCCATGGTTTTAAAACAATAGTTCAGTAAGCTAGGAAGAGGAAGGAAATTCCTGAATTTGATAAGGACATTTATAAAAAGGCTGCAGGCAGCATCACACTTAATGATGAAAGATTTAATATTTTCTCTTAAGTTTATAATAAGGGCTAAGATGACAGTCCTTACAACTTCTTGTCAGTGGCGTAGTAGGGATCCTAGTTTGGTAAAATTAGGCAAGAAAATTTAAAAAAAAATTTATATATATATAAATGGAAAAGAAAAATTGCTTCTCTTTGCAGATGATAAATATAGAGGAAAATCTGAAGGAATATAAAAACAATTAATAGAACCAATAAATCAATTTAATATAGTCACAAAATGCAGGTCAATACACAGAATTCACTTGTATTTATATATACTAGCAACAAATAATTAGAAATATAAAATGTAAATTAACATAATTTCAAATAGCACCAAAACACACACACACACACACAACACTTAAAGTAGATGCAAGGCCTATTTATTAGCCAGGTTTTTGTTGCTGTGACCAAAATACCTGATATAAATAAGTTAGAGGAGGAAAATTTTATTTTGGCTCATAATTTCAGAGGTTTCAGTCCATGGTTGGCTGGCTCCATTGCTTTAGGCCTGAGATGAGGCAGAATTTCATGGCAGAATGGCAGGGCAGAGGGAAGAGCAGAAAGGATGAGAAAGGAAGGGGCTGGGAAAAGATAAATCCTTCCAGGGCAACCCTTCCTCTCCTAGTGAACTACTTCCTTCACATAGGTCCCACTCCCCAATATCCACTCAGCTATGAATGAATTAATCCATTTGCAGTCAGAGCCCTCATGATCCAACCATCGCCTAAACATCCCACCACTGAACCTCGCTGCATTGGGGACTATGCTTTCTACATGAGACTTTGGGGGACATTCCAAATTCAAACATAATAGCCTAACAACAAAGCATTGCTGAGAGAGATTAGAGAAGTCCTAAGTAAATAGAGATATGCACCATGGAAATATGCACCATGACCATAGCTCAATAAACTAAATGTTGTTATAAGGTCCATTTTCCCAAAGTCATTTATAGATTTAATGCAATCTCAACTAAAATCTGCGATGATTTTTTGTATAAATTGACAAACCGATTCTAAATTTCATATGAAAACTGAAAAGACCAAGAATAAGCCAAATAATTTTGTAAAATAATATAATGAGAGATTACACCACCTAGTTTCAAGATCTAATATGAAGCAAAAGTCTGATCTTAATGTAAAGATGAACATATTAATGAATCAAATTGAAAGCCTATAAATAGACCCAGAATATCATGGCAAAAGTGCATAAAAGTAAATATATGATCAGTTTATTTTTTTTAACTAAGGCATCAAAGTAATTCAATAGAGAAGAATAATCTTTTCAAAAAATTTGCTAAAACAACTGGATATCCACACCCTCAAGCAGCTGGGAAAAAACAACCTTTTTACTCACATCATACACTAAAAGCACTAACCATAAAAGAAAAAATTATAAACTGTACTTCTTGAAATTAAAAATTTTCTATACTTTAAAAAGTACTGTCATTCAAGAAACACTGTTAAGAAAATTAAGAGTCTGGCCACAGATAGAGAAAAGTCATTTGCCAAACATACAAAGGACTTGTAAGCAGAATCTTTTTACAAGTCAGTAAGAAGACAAAAGACTATTTTAAAATGGATAAAATCTATAGATAATAATTGTGTACTATGAATTTCATAAAGATAGAATAAATTATTTTGAATGTTTTCACCACAAAAAAATGATAAATGAGGAGATGGATATGTTTAACTTGATTTAAAAATTAGTATTTACCACATTACATGGTACCCCACTAATACGTACAACTTTAATGTTTTTGTGTATCAGTTAAAAATAAAAATAGGCAGCATGTTTGAACAAACAGGAAGATATATGAAAGGTTATAAAGCACATGGAAAGATTGCAATATTATTACATATTAGAAAATGAATGTACAAATGATAATAAAATACACAAGGACTTGAAAATGAATGTTACTAGTAAGTTCAGTCAAAATAGCCTCAAGTGGGAAACAACTCAAAAGTCCTTCAACTGGCAAATTGTGATATATCCATGTAATGAAGTAGTGCTTATTTGAAATAAAAGAAACAAACTACTTCTTTATGCAACAGCATAAAGAATCATCCAGATGTCATGGTTAGAAAAATGCAAAACATAAAAGACTACCTATTTATATGAAGTTCTGAAACGTGGAAAACTAATCTATAGTGATACATTTCAGGTCAGTGGTTGCCTGGGCTAAAGAGAATGGGGAAGATCAACTGCACCAAGGCACAAGGTAATTTTGGAGGTGATGAAATGTCCTATATCTTGATTAGAGTGATATTTACATGGGTATATATACTTGTTCAAATGCATCTGTATTAGTTTTTCATTGGTATAATGAAATACCTGAGGCAAGTTAACTTTATAAAGAAAAGTTGTTTATTTAACTCACAGTTTTGAATGCCACAAGTCCAAACAGCATAGTGCAGGCCCTGGAGAAGCTTCACCCCTAGGAATCCATGCAGAAGCAAGAGAGATCACATCTCAAAACATGAAGCCAGAGAGTGATTCGGGACTCAGGCTCATTCTTAGAACAACTGGTTCTTGAGATTGCTTAGGAATCCTATGAGAGCTACTTAATCCACTTGAAGGGCAGCTTCCACATCTTTAAGGTCCCATCCAACATTACCACACTATGGAACCAGCTTCCAACACATGAACCTTTGGGGACACATTAAAACCATAGCACCACTGAATTATATACTTAAAATATAACTATTTTACTGTATGACTATTCTACCTCTATAAAGTTGATTTTTAAAAAGTAAAATTCTCTTATAAATGAAAATTTATGTTTCTGAATTCAATAAATGTGATAAAGCAGGAATAGATTCAAAGATCAAATCCATGAGCTAAAAGATCAAAAGTAATGTTTCTTAACTCAAAATGCATACCAATATCAAATCTGATAGAATAGTTGGATATTTCAGATAACTAAGAAGTTCCAACAGCCATCAATAGGAATTCTAAAAAAGAAAACAGGAAGAATGGAGAATTTTTTAGAAGACAAATACAATTTTCCCAGAGTTGAGGAAACTCAAGAAGCTTCACAATGAGGCTGGGATTATGGTGCAGTGGTAGCGTGCTCGCCTAGCATGCGGGAGGCACTGGGTTCGATCCTCAGCACCACATAAAAATAAAATAAAGATATTGTGTCCACCTACAACTAAAAAATAAATATTTTTAAAAAAAGAAGCTTCACACTACTACTTTATCCTGCAGACAAAGTAGGACAAATTTAAAGAAAAATTTTTTTAATCAACACAAATGCTGATGAATTTTAAGATTCTTAGGAAAACAACATTCTAAAAGCTTTCAGACCCAAAATAATGTACAAGAAAACAGAATGGATTGAAATCAGATTTTACTTGACAACATTATTAGAGAATAGTTAAGCTACCTCTTTGCTATTCTAGGAATATAATAATCGAGTAAAATTTTGAACCAGGTCAAACCAGCATTTATTTATGAGGATAGAATAGAGATATTTGCAGACATATAAGGACTTAGAAAAAAATCATCTTCCTGATACTTTTCCTGAAATAACCTCAGATCTTTCCAGCGATTTCCATCTCCACTTGGTTTATCACTACCTGGTCTCTGCTTCTGGCCTTGATCTTCTGGCCCATGCCTTTTTACCTTTGCAGGTAGGTGATATTTTTATAAAGCAAACTGCATCCTTCACTCCTCTAGTAAAACGCTTAGGGAATTTTTTCTTGGCATTCAGCTCCAGTCACTCTCCTTTCCCACCAGCCACTTCTGCTCTCCTGAGAGCCATTCCTTCTTTCCTGTTTCTCTCTGGGCCATTGTCTCAGAGTCTCTAGAACGTTCCGTGCTTCTTCCTAATTCTCTCTGCTAGGAATGCTCTTCCCATGGTTCATTCCTCATCCTTCTTCAAGGCTTAATCTTGATGCTATCTCCTTTGAAAAGTCTTCTGTGGGCCCCTCCTCCCATCCTTGCCCCTCCATCAGATTAGATTGACTCCTCTGTTATTGACTCTAATGGCACCTATGCTTCAACCTATAATTACAGTAATTATGTATTATAATATATATAATAATATATATAATATGTAATATATAATATATTATAATATATAAGCTATAATTAAATAAATATTTGTGTAGTTGTTTAATGTCTTTTTTACTCCAATAGACAGTAAGTTCTGTAAAGGTAGTTTCATGTTACCTACAGCCCTGTGGGTGAGAATGCTGTCTGTCTGTCCCCAATATTTGTTTTCCACTTCTCTGGCAACTGAATAGATTTTCTAGTTTCTCTTGGTTACATAGCCAAATTCTGGCTAGTGAAGTGTGAGCAGAAGCATGTGCAACTGTGGGTTATGCTCTTTAAAGAAACAGGTTTGATTTTCAATCCCATTTCCCTTTCCTGCTAGCTAGTAAATCATCATAAACCAGACTGAGGTCAACACCTTAGGAAGGGAGAAAAACATGGCAAGAACAAATATCCCTGACCCCAAGGAGCAACCTTGTACCCATGTTAGGATGATATGCTTGGACTATTTATTTTGCAATGCTGGGGATCAAACCCAGAATCTTATACATTACTAGGCAAGCACTCTACTACTAAGCTCATTCCCAGCCTTTCTTGGACAATTGCATGAACTCTACAAGATAATACCACAGTTTAGATTGCTGAAGCCCAGACTTCCTCCTGAAAAACATTACCCTTCCACCCAAAGGGAAAACTCTAGGCTTCCTCCTCCGTTTCACTTTTGGTTCCTTATATGCTTTTTCTTTTCACTCATGGGTACCATAAATATTTATTATATTCAATGATCTATTTATATAACCTTTCAATATTTTATTATCCAGTTATCTGGATGCCCTCTCTAAGAACTGCTGCTTCCATGTTATCAATCTTAAATTATAATGGGGAAAGAGAATATAACTACAAAATACCTTCTTACAAAATATATTTGGAATCTAAATGTGTCCTCACCTCGGAGAGAGATAGGGTATCCATACTGAAACAAGCAAATTTCAAGTCTGTACAGGAAGATCTTATTGAACTCTGGGTTTCAAGGGAGTTTGGCAAAGATAACCTCACACACAGATGTGAAAATCATATAAATGTAAGTATATGTGAACAATTGTAGTAGTTTCTGAATTTATCTACCTATTTTCAGTAGGAACCACTCAAATATGCCTGTCAAAAGATTTTTCTAAAATGAAAATTTGACTGGGAATATGGCTCTGTGGTAAAGCACTTGCCTGTCATGTGTGAGGCCCTGGGTTCAATCCCCAGCACTACAAAACCAAAAACAAACAAACAAACCTAGAATGAAATTTTGATTATGTATTTTCCCCTGCTTAAATTCCTTCATTGGATTTCCGTTGCTCTTGGGATAAACATTACAATCTTCCTGTGGCCTGTGAGCCTTTTTGGGATTTTCTGCCTGCTTCTCCAAACTCCCATGCATCTCTCTCCTTTGTTCTTAAGTGCAGCTACATTTGTGTTTCTTCAGTTCCTTCAAAAGTACTATCTCTGGTGCTGGGGCTGTAGCTCAGTGGCAGAGCACTGCCTAGCATGTGTGAGGCACTGGGTTGGATCATTAGCATTGCATAAAAATAAACAAATACAATAAAGGCATGCTGTCCATCCTCAACTACAAAAAAAAAAAAAGAAAAAGAAAAAGAAAAAAGCACTATCTCAGGCTGGGGCTGGGGTTCAGTGGTAGAGCCTTGCACACGTGAGGCACTGGGTTCGGTCCTCAGCACCACATACAAAATATATATATATAAATAAAAAAAGGTTAAAAAAAAAAAAGCACTATCTCCTTCCTCAGAAAACTTGCAATGGAACCACTATTTGGCCCAGTTATCCCACTCCATGGCATATACCCAAAGGACTTAAAATTAGCATACTAGAGTGACACAGCCACATCAGTGTGTATAGCAGTTCAATTCACAATAGCTAAGCTATGGAACCAACCTAGGTGCCCTTCAATAGACAAATGGATAAAGAAAATGTGGTATGCATACACAATGGAATATTATTCAGCCTTAAAGAAGAATGAAATTATGGCATTTGCCAGTAAATGGATGGAGCTGAAGACTAAGCCAATCCCAAAAAACCAAAGGTGGAATGTTCTCTCTGATATGCGGATGCTAACATACAGTAAGGGAGAAGGGAGGAATACAAGTTCATTGGATCAGACAAAGGGGAATGAAGGGGAGGGGAAATGGGAATAGAAAAGATAGTATAATGAATCAGACTTAACTTCCCTGTGTTCATATATGAATACAAAACCAGTATAACTCCACATCATGTACAACCACAAGAATGGGAAGCTATACTCCATGTATGTATAATATATCAAAATACACTCTAACAAATTTTTAAATAGTACTGTCTCCTTTCTTGAAGAGCCTTTACAAAGGTTATTTCTTTTGTGTGGAAGTCTTCCTTCTTCCCGCCTCACTCAACTGATTTAACCACTACTCAACTGTCATAGTTTTAGGGAAGCAAGCCTTGTCTGGACCTTCAGACTTATTCATATTCCCAAGTATATAAATGTACATTATCATGCTTTTTCATAGAACATATATAATTATTACATATTTGTAAGTATATTTGACTCTAGTATGTCTTCTTTACTGGCCACAATGCTTATGACAGCAAAAACTATGTCTACCTTAGTCTTATAGAGGGACTTACTAAATATTGGTTGAATAAAATGAATGAATGAATAAATGAAGTGTGAATTTTAAGACAAGGATATAAGGCGCCTCTACCGATCCTTTTCATCATCCTGTTCTTAGGGTCTGGAATTGTCTTCACTGCTTTCATCTGATAAAGCAACATAGGCTGGGAAATTTATGAAAGGTTTCTGGAATTTGAGTGTTGAGCTTGAAATAAATGTTGATGATAGATTTCCTGTGAAACACACCAATCACCTACCACCCAAGGACTAGGCCAGGCACTCTGGTAATTTATGTAAATCAATTGTAACTGGGGTTTCATCATCCATTTCTATCCAAATACATCATTCCAGTTAAAAACTCCCCACCCCGTAGATTTCTGAGTTGCACTCTTAGGTCACCATTGGTACTGATCTCTTGGTTCTGCTGAATTAGATGGATTTATTGACAGGCATGCCATTTCCTGAGAGCTCTCTCTGTTCCTACTAGCATCAACCAACATGAAATGTAACCTCCATTCAATTCACACCTACCTCCCCCTGCAAAATTCAACTCTCAAAAGTTATTTTTTTGTACACTTGGCTTCACTGAATGTGGGAATGAAGGGATTTGCTTTACACAATCCAAGGAACACTTTTTCTTATAAGTTCTTCAACTCTAACACCCAATGAAAGTACCAAAGATAATACTCAGAAATCTTTTTTATTCTCAACCCTCTGCCTCAGACTGCCTCTAGCTAAAGAACATCCAATTCTCTTCCCTGTAGTTTGTAATTCGGCAATTTGCATGCAAGGCAGCAATTCAACAATTTTAATTAAATCAAATTTACTCATAAACCCAAACTCACTTCTAAACCCATCTTTGTGACGCCAAACCCACTAAATCACTTTCAGTGTAAGAGGCTCTCTAAGTTTCAGGGTTCTCTTTAGAAAGACACAACAAATACACAGTTGCCACCGCAGCAAATTTATAGTCTAATGGAAAAGATAACACAAATACAAATGGCTGTAAATCAGAGTAGATGTTACACCTCACCAGCCAGCTCCTTTCATGCTCCACAGGATTCCAGGAGAAAGGCACAAAACTGGGAGAGTTACTCTTTATTCTAGTCACTTTGAGAAGAACTTTGAACTTTGAAGGAATTTAAAAGTTTTCCCCTCACAAAAAGGGGAAGACTTTTTTGGTCTATAGCTTTTTAATTTCATGACAGTCTCTTCTCTCTGTGAGAAGAGAAAATCAAATTCCCCAATTCTCCACTCCAATCCCAAATAGTAAATTGGCTCTAAAGGCAATTCTAATTCAAGGGTTTGTTTTGGTTTGGTTTTGGTTTGGGTTTTGTTTGTTCTGAGAGCTTAAGTTGGAGCCCTGGACTATACTTGCTTTGCTGGGTGGTGTTATGAATGGTTTTATATTTAACACGAGCTTTGTTGTTGAAGTTATAGATGAATGGCTCTCAGGGGTAGTCACCTTGGATGCTTTCATTCTGGAATGTTACATTTTAAGAAAAGCACAGTATAGAAAAAAACTCAGCACCTTCAGTCTTCTAAAATGGCTTGATTTTGTCATAGACTAATTCTGAGCCAAACAATTCATCATATCAGATGATTGAGAGTACAGAAGAGAATATCGTAGAATTATAATCATCCATGACAGAACTGATATTTGATAGAAAGGATCCACTGAAAATGCAGATACTATCATAGTAGTACAATCTGAATAAAAGGCTCGATTTTTATTAGAATCTCATTGTTAAACATGTCTTAATAAACTGATGTAATAGAGTTCTTTTCACATAAAATGATATATTTATAGGTCTCAAAATATTTGTTCTTTAAGCATCAATAGGCATAATCTTCATTTTACTGTAATCATAAAGAAAAGTTCATTTCCATTACTATTTATTTATTTAATTTTTGGTATTAGAGATAGAACCCAAGGGTGCTTAACCACTGAGCTACATCCCCAGCCCTTTAATTTTTTATTTTTTATGTTGTGACAGGGTCTCACTAAGTAGCTTAGAGCCTTGCTTAGTTGCTGAGGCTGGTTTTGAACTTGCAATCCTCCTGTCTCAGCCTTTTGAGCCGCTGGGATTACAGGTAGGCACCACCATGCCCAGCAACTTTCATTACTATTCACTTTTTAAAAAGCTATAGATTCTAAGTTTCTACTCTGAATCACTGATTTTATTTCTTTCAAGAAATAGAAGATGTAAAGATTGAGAAACTGAGGTGAGTTAGAGATTTTTCTCTGCTATTTAAGAATGAGAAATGAAACTATTACATATGTATTCTGAGCCTTTTCTATTAGCTTCATTGATCAGATATTCAAAAACAGCCAAAAACAGAAGATCATAGATAAACCCTGTGTTCTAAATTATTATTGGTTGACTGACTATGCCTGTGAATCAATATATCACCTTCATTCCCTTAGAAATAGCTGCATTTCAATAAATCTTTTATATTAGCATGTTCCCTATGGAGTAAAAGAGTTGGACCTGTCAATTGTATATGTATTTTTCTAGCATCTATAACAGTATCAGAAATAAAATTATAGACTTTAGGAACTGCAAGGGACTTTGGACGTTTCAATTGTAAACTGGACATCCTACTAGTCATTTGTTACATTGCACTTGCTTACACAACAGGAAAAATCTCCATCAGGATTTGAAATAAAATAAAATGTTGATTTTTGAGCAACAGGTAAGCCAATAAGAAGTAACAGAAATTAGATTATTTCATCTTGGTTTTACCTTACTTTTTATTTATTTCTTATTATCTTTAAATTATTTATTTTAAAATTTATTTTGATGCAGGACATTGAACCTGGGGTGCTTTACCACTGAGCTACATTTCCAGATTTTTAAAAAAATGTATTTTGACACAGGGTCTTGCTAAGTTGCTGAGGCTGGCCTCAATTTTGTGATCCTTCCACCTCAGCCTCCTGGATCTCTGGGATTACAGTTATGCATTGCCATGACTGGTTTCATTTCCTTTTTAAAAAACACTTCAAGAATTTAAATTTTAAGGGATGCATTATTTTTTAATTTCTCCTTGTTTTTCCTGTACTATTACACACAAACAGACTGGACTGCAGAGAAGACTGTGTGGGACCAGCGGGTACAAAACAAGGGAGTAAAAAGTATGAATGTGTTCCAGCAGAAGAGAGGCTTTGGGAGGCAGCGTGGTCTAGTGGGTCCCAGACTGCAACACAGTGGAAGCCCAAGGAGTTTTCAAAAACACAGGTTCTCAAGGATTACCCTAGAGATTTAGATTCATAGTTGTAAATCAAGACTCAGGAGCATATATTACATTTTTCATGTAATTCTGATAAACAGCTGACCTGTTACACCTCCGTTTTAGTCTAGTTCCCCCATTTTAGAAAGTAAGTAACTAGAAATGGTTTTCACAAAATTAAATATTAGTCAGAATTAAGATTTAAAACGAACTATCCATATCCCATGAACACCTAGTAATTATTTTAGCTAGTAATCAGAATTGAGATTCAAATTCCAATAATTGTATCCCATGGATTCCTAAATTCATGTTCCTCAAGGTTACCATTCCTGGGGGAGAATGGAGGGACAAGGAGTCAGCCAGGGAGAAGAGCAGAACTAGCTACATGATTTTATGTGGTATTATTCTGGCATCCTGTACTGAGGAATTTGACTCAACAATTCTATCAGGATATTTATAATAATTAAATTGAATTAATTTGATTTATTGATTTATAAATTTAAATTTAATTGATTATTGATTTATGATAGTACAATTGGCTAACAAGGGGATTTTTGATTACAGTATATTGTTATGGCACAAGGGGAAAATATATGGCGTTTAGCAATGACAATGCAGATGTATACATTTGGCACAGAAAAATAGTCATGATATATATATATATGATATATATATTATATATATATCATATATATATATATAACACACACACATATATACACAGAAAAAATTCTGAAAATATATACAACAAAATATTGATAGGAGTTTTATCTAGATAGTAAGATTATAGAAACTTTTTAAAATTTGCTAATCATATTCATATACTTTGACAGCAACCTCATTTCAATTGTAATCAACACATATACATAACACATTTACATACAAATCTAGAAGTTTTGTGGCTCTGGGAACAACTTGTTACCAGTGATTCTCTGTTGATCCAAACTTCAGCCCAAACAAAAATAAAGATGATAAGCAGATTATAGGTCTTTTCCTTGATACACTTTTCTATGGGCTCTTTTTGTGTGTGTGGTCTGTAAAATTAAAATAAAATTATGTATGATGTGTATATTTGAATTAATTGTGTATTTGTTGAAGATCTATGTTTCTGTGAAGACTGTTCCGAGCATATAAATGTGAGTTTCACAATAAATGTTAGTTTCCCTCTACTTGAGGAATTTCATTAGTGGTTTAGGAGGACATGGTAGAAAGGACTATAATAATAAAAATGTATAGCAGTTTTATGTAGAAGGAAAGGTGTAAGATTTTGTAATTGACCCAATATTAGATCTACAGTTTCACCAAAGACCTTGCCTTTACTATGTTTATTAATAATTTAGCTATAGTGGTACACAAAGGAAGTGGTTTGTATTTACAGAGAAAATACTGAAACCTCCATTGAAGATAAGGTTATATGGTCTAGCAATAAAACTGTAGGCATGTGTAATATATTACTATCTTTTCCGTGTTGACTGCAGCTCTACTGAGCCAAAGGTGGTTATTTCTTCTATGAGACAGGGTTGTGATGGAAAGAGCATTTGCTGATTTTGTAATTTTAATCTCATCTCTGCTACTGACTAGTTCTGTGACCTTGGGTAACAGGTAAATATAAAGTTCAGGGTTCAAAATAAATCTAGAATATTCTGTAGAAAGTGCTACATTTAGATGTGTATGTATCTATATGGTTTTAGCTACTGTATATATGCAGTGTTTATCCATAAACTCAATATACAACGTTCTTACATTTTTTAAGCTAAGAATTTCAGTTCATGAACCATACGTCATTTTTTACAGACCATCTAAAAATAGATTGTTTTAAGCCAGATTCCCTAGATCATTCAAAATTAAACATTAAAAGTAAAGGAATGGGGCTGGGATTGTAGTTCAGCGGTAGAGCGCTTGCCTTGCATGCGTGAGGCCCTGGGTTTGATCCTCAGCACCACATACAAAGCAATAAAATAAAGACATTGTGTCCATCTACAACTAAAAAAATATTTTAAAAAAAAAAAAAAAAAGTAAAGAAATGAAGCCAGGCATGGTGGCGCACTTTGGGAGGCTGAGACAGAAGAATCGCGAGTTCAAAGCCAGCCTCAGCAATGGCAAGGCGCTAAGCAACTCAGTGAGACCCTGTCTCTACATAAAACACAAAATAGGGCTGGGGATGTGGCTCAGTGGTCGAGTACCCCTGAGTTCAACCCCCGGTACCAAACAAAAAATTTTAAATAAAAATAAATAAATAAAAAGGGCTGGGGATGTGGTCCAGTGGTTAAGTACTGTGGGTTCAATGCCTGGTACAAAACTAAACTAAAATAATGATAAATAAATAAAAGTAAAGGAATGAGAGCACAAGGTACTTTTCATGATACCAGCTTCTTATTGCCTTAGAACTTTGGGGTCAG
>PVHX01011746.1:0-62621 GCA_004024805.1 Geosciurus inauris
TACCCTCTATAAACTTTAATTGTTCCATAATGATTTGAAAGACTTGATAATTCTTGAGATACAATTTACCATGCTGGTGGTTTTTAGGGTAAGGTCATTTGAGAGAAAAAAGGGACACATTTATGATTATACAAATGGGATAACACTGTAGAATTTCACATGTGAACTGGTTAAAAGTTGTGGCTCATGAAAAAAAAGAACCTTAATTTCTAAAAATTTTCATTTGGAACTTTAGGGAATATGCTTTCCATTTTGAAGATGTAGAAACCCAGGGGATGGGATATGCTAAAAACATCTGCCTCTTAGCATCTCAGCTGCATTTTAAAGACAGGCAGGTATGGAACCATGAGTCAGGCTACTCAGGGGAAGGAACAGAAAAATACCTAATAGAGCGCGACGTGTCTCGGGAAGAAGAGTGACGCCCCCACTCCGGTAGTTCTCCTTTCGGCTTTTATCCTGGTGTGAGGAGAGCATGAGGTTGGAATGCTTTCCGTAAAATTAAACTGAAAAGCCCTCACTTTCAATGACAGATGACGTTATTTTCTGAGAAACCCTTAAAAATGGCAACTTTCCTGACAGAAAGGTGGAAGCGGGTTGGGGAGGAGGAAGCTGACTGGTGTTCTGAGCTAGACCTGTAGCAACCTAGAGTTGGGCCTCTTTTTTTTTGTTTGTAAAGGACAGTTCCTTCACAATGTGACCAGGGGACACAGTTACCTTGGTTCAACTTCCTGTACACTGTCATGCCAGGGCTGGGTAAGGACCCATCCACGCCTACGGGGTACGGTGTGGAGAAATGACGCTGGAGAGACCGTGAGGTGGTCACACTGGATCTCCTGTGGTATCCTAAGACAGACATGTGTGGTGCTCTCCTCTGCAACAGGGCTGTGCGGCCTTTCCCACGAGAACACTCCGCGTGTGAAGGTTCAGAAACAGGCAGAGAGAACCAGGAAGAAATGAACGAATGGTTCTGATTCCACGCACTGTGTGACGATGACATTTAACAAGTGACGAAGAGCAAGCAGAAGCTTCCAAAGGCTGCAGAAGACTCTGGAGCACAGAGGCGTTACGTTAGGAAGCCCGCAGGGGAAACCACAATCATTCTGTGGTTACTTAGATACTTCCCAATGGAAACAGCAGTGACAACTCTTCAGAGGGTATTAAGGTGAGACAGACTAGGAGGGACCAATTTCCCCAATGGGAGTTCCTTTTCTGCCATTTCTTTTCGGATTTTGATACTGACGCTGCCTGGGGCTGGTGGGAGCAGACAGACGCCAGTGGCCGGCTGCAGGGCTGCCTGCGTCACACCCCTCCTGCTGCAGCCCACTACCACCTTAGAGCACAACTAGACTACCACCCCAGACTGGGCAGAGACTGGGGTCCAAAGGGGGCCACTGCTATTATCGTTGGGGCTCCTGAGCTTGGATTGGCTGTGACGGACACGGCTACTGCTCCTGAAGTACCGTGGAAAGTATCAGCGACCTTAGCCCTACTGCGTCCTCAGAACGGCAAGGGTTGTCAATCAGATGGCCTCTACCTGGGCAGCCTGGCTCCTTGTCATCATGACAGCAGTCGCAGCCTAATGCGGCTGCGGCTGCTGCTACTTCTGCACTTCTGCAGCGGTTCTGGTTACCATGGAAACTGCAGGAACTGTCAATCAAGAGGCTGCTTCTTTGGCAGTCCCACAGAGCTGTTATGAGAGCTACGGCTGCTCCAGAAACTGCTTTGGTTGGGGCAGCCTTGGACATCCTTCAACCACCCCACACATCTCTGTCTACTCTTCCAATGTCCTTACTCTGGTCTTTGAGGAGCACCACTCCTCCGTGACAGCTGGGCCAGTACACCTATGCGGACTGGCATGACTGAAGAAAGTCTGTGGTTAGGTTAGTAGGCAGGAGACTGTGGGCATGTGTGGCCTCCCTCTTTTTTTTTTTTTTGGCTAGAGAAGCAGCACTTCTCTCAGTCTTATCAGGTCAGTCTGGGACTTCCATCCTGCACTCAGCCCCCCGTGCTACAGCATAGGCCCCAGTAAAGCCTTGTTCAGACGGTTTTATTGCCTGCTAGTGATTTGTATCTTAGGTAGAGTGGGCTGAGCTGGTCGCTGGAAGCTGGTAACAAGAGCTGCTAGCCTTGAGAATGCCTAGCAGCCACATCGCTGCTGAAGAGCCCCAGACAATGGCTGAGAGCAGAGAGCCATGGGAGACTGCCGGGAGCCGCTAGCCTCACACTGGGGACTTGCTGGGAGCTGCTAGCTCTGGCTGCTGAGGAGGTGCCAGGAGTGGCTGGAAGAGCTGTTAATGCTGCTGGAAACCACGGGCCCTCAGGGAATAGGGCTACTCTGAGAGCTGAGAGCCACAGACTCACACTAAGAGTCACTGGCACTCAAAGCCTGGAGCTGTTAACACCAAAAGCAGAGAGTCACTGGCACTTGGAGGTTGGAGCTCCTAGCACTAATGAAGCTGCACTTTGCCTTTTTCCAATTTCCATCTGAATTGAGCAAAAGAATCCTCATTCGACTGCTAACAAAGGTATAAATTTTTTTTTTTCCAAAAACAGAGACAGACGATGGTTGATAGCTATTCATTTTCATGAATTACTTGTACTAAAGGCCTCCTGGCATTATGAGTCAGGTGTATCTTAAGTGGTCAGATTGGGTCATTATGCCTTAGAATCGTGAGTCCTACTGGGAATGCATGAATTAATACACTCTCCTGTCCAAACTGCCTTTAAATCACGTTCAAAATGAGATCTGAGATTCACCCTAAGCATTTGAAACACTGCGTCAGTGAATACTTTCGCCTTTTGATGAAGCTGCAGGAGTCTAGTATTTTCTAACTCCCACGATGAAGCCATTTTAGTTACTGAAAAGTCCTACAATAAAACATTCCTGATGACAATGTCCTCCTAGTAAGATGCTTGATGAAATGACAAGTCATCAAGAATTTTGTACCATGAAATTTTTTTAAACTAAAAAGGCAAAGACTCTGAACGAATAAGGCAAAACCTGTAGCTGTGCTTTGCTCGCTGGTTCCGTCATCCTGCAATTAAGAGTGCCGGCCTCACAAACTAAGCCAGCCATCCACGCCAGCTGGTGAGAACAGCGGGGACATCTGAGCACCTCAGCTAGTTCTTCCAGTCAACCTTACCATGTGCATGAACCCAATGATGCCTCATGTTCTTTGACAGATAGTGTTTGGTCTGATAAACATGAAACTGATAGAATGAAAATTTCAGGTCGATGTTGGAGAAAAATTTCCCATACATTACATCCCACCCCAGTCTCTCTGTCCTTACATATTCTGGTTCATTTCCCTTGTCATGGCAATTTTTTAACATTGTCAGATATTAATGGATGGATAGTAAACTTAAATTCACCGATGGGCCTAACCTGCAAAGCAAATCCTAGTAGAAAAGGAGAGTTTCCTAAATGCTTAGTATCCATTGACTCGATGAGATAGGGTTATGCTTTCAAGGGGTTCTCGGAACTACTCTGGCGGTATGTCTGACATCCCCAACTCATATACAGTTTGAACTTACTTTTGCTTACTGCTCATTGAGAGTGTATAAATATATAGCCTCAAATTAACTAGATTATTATCAGACTTTTCTATATCCAAGATACATCTTGTATTTTGACATTCATTTGATTGCAACATGCAATTTACAACACCTGGGACTACGACAAGACGCGAAACACAGTTCTACCCAAAACGGCTACTTCTTGGGCAAGGACTAATTTTGGCTACCGCACTGGACAATGGTTTGATTCCTTGATTTCACAGATAACCTCACAGGGACACACAAAGCCAAAGCGCATTTTTGGTTAGCCTCTGCTCTAGTGTCTGTTTCCGGATTAAAACACGATGCCCCACCCCATGCCATCTAGTCACTGATGTATTTTGTTTTCATCTGGCAGAGCTAGATGCTCCTGAGGAATGGAGTTCTCCTGTTTGTGAAATCTAAGCCTCCTGTGAGTTGTATGTGGCGTCCTGTGTTATCAGTGAACTACATCCTGAAACATCGGCTTCAAAGAAACTTTCTGAGGTGGTTTTCCAACCATGGGCGCCATGTAAATTTCAGGCTAACTTTGTACTGGGTCAGATTCCACCAGGCACAGACTTGTAACTAATGAGCAGGAGTCAGTGTTGGGCATGAGTTCCATTTTGCAACCGTATCCACAAGCATTTTACGAAGCGCAGTGGCGGGGATGGGTGCTCGTCCGTGCCCAGCACTCACAGAAGTACAAGGAATTCCAGAAAGCTCGACGCTGAGAGAAAATCAATTATTTCTCTCCCTGTTATTAACCACCTCTTGGCGACTATTCATCTTACGTGTGATGATGACTAATATTCGGCGAATGGCAAGCAGGCGCTCCTTCAGCGAGGTCATGCCCAGGATGGCCAGCTGAGCCTTGCGCTCCAACGGTAGCACCGCCAGGATCCACCAGGACCAGGCGGGACCACTAGGATTGCTCTGCAAAAGAAAAGAGAAAAAACACAAGACTGAGGCCTAAAATATATTGATGCCTGTTCCCCAATGTAGTCTTTTGTTTAACCAACACACATGTGAGCAAGAATTCGATGCCACCTTCTAGAGCTATGTCATGATTCATCCCTCAGACTGCATAGGTCAATGTCACCTGCCCAAAGGTGAGGGGACTCATGAAGCAAAGAGCCTGCCAACAGAAGGATCTTCCATGGGGAATTCCTTGGGTTAGTTGCTCCTGTACTCCTGAGCACAGATCAGTCAGGGGAGAAGACCATGATTCTGACCTCCACATCCCAATGTCCAGTGCTACTGTTCTGTAAGTTTTAAGTACGCTTTATTAAGAATAATATTATAAAGGCTACAAAAGCATGTGTATAAGGTTGAGTCCCACAAGAAAATAAATCTTATAATAAAAATGTGGCAAATGTATAAGATGTATAAAACATTTACACGTAGACATGTTATTATATGTGTGGGAACTATCATAAACTTATACACATATACATGTTGTGAATTTATGTAAGTAAATATATACAAATACATATATACATCTGTACCTATGTATATGCCTATGACTGCCTTTTTTTTAACAAAATCAAACAAGTACTTCGGGATTGAGCTCCAGGCAAAAGCTGACCATAACCTCATTTCCAATACTCCTGATACTGAACCAAAACATCCATGTCTCTCTGCTTCCAAGGTCTTGGATTCTCTTCTATTCCTACTCCAAAGATAGGCAAAATACCAACTGGAAATCATGGAGGGTGGATTCTGGAGTGCTTTTAGCTTTGGGTGGGCAGATTCCACTAGAGGATTAGGAATAACATTACAGCCAAGGCCCAAAGGGGAAGCCCAAGTCACTGTCCGGAAGACCATGACCCACCCTTCTATGGTGACTCCCAACACAGAGGTTGGGGGAAAATGATCTAAATGAATTCCCATTCTTCTCTTCCTTCCTCATCTTACAGAGTGGAAAAAACTGAGTAGCATGCCTAATGGGAAGGACAGCACATAAAAATATCTCCTACATACTACTTAAAATCCTTCTGTACTGGCAGAATGATACCCTCCAAAGATGCCCATGCCCTGATTCCTACCACCTGTGAACATGACACTTCATATGGCAAAGGGGACTCTGAGCATGTGGTGCAGTTAAGTGTCTTAACGTGGGAGATGCTCCTCGTGGGCCTAGTGCAATCACAAGGGATCTCTCCGGGCTTGGATGTGACTATGGAGAAGTCAACAGGACGCAACGTAGCTGGCTTTGACAATGGAGGAAGGCAGCCACGAGCCAGAAGTGTGAGCAGACTCCAGAAGCTGGAAAATGCAGTGGAACAGATTCTCCCCTACAATCTTCAGAAAATAACACATCCGGCCACCATTTTGATCAGAGTTCGGTAAGACTCATGTCGGGTATCTGATGTGTGAAACTCTTAAGAGGATACGTTTGAATCGCTTTAAGCCACATTTGTGATATTCTGCTACAGCAGTAATAGAAAGCCAATACATCTACCGATTAGAGATTAATTTGGGTTAATAAGAAAAAGCCTTTGGGAAAAGAATGACTCACAGCCTTCTGGCAAATTAATCTCATCACTTTGCTTTCTGAATCCGAGCAAGAGCATGGAGCAGACAGAGGGCTTATATGAGAAAGGATGATCGGGTAGGACTTGGGAGGCAATTCTGGCATTTAAAGCTCTCTCCTGAGTTTGGAAAACACAGAACTCAAGCAGAGGATAGAATACAGAAACCCATCAAGAGACAACAAAAACCAAAAAACAAAAAAACAAAGATGCAAACAAATGGGGAAAGACAAAAGAATTCATCTTACACTAAACCTGTTGAGAGCTGGTCCTACCCCCCCCACACACACACGTGATAAGACAGACAGATGCCCACGTGCAGATGGGAAGAACTATACTGTGTCAATCATATTCCTACATCATCCCTGCTGAGTTTTCTCACCCAGGAGAGAAGAGAGTCACCTGCACTCAGAACTATTCCAAAAATCCTAAGACACATTTATTGCTTAAAAAACCAGCTTCACCTTAAAAGCACTTTCAGGAAGCACCAGAGAAAGCTCGAGATGCCCAGGCACCATGCAGGACAAGGAAATAAAGCTTCCAGGTTAACTAGAATCACGGAGTTTCTGTTTAGCCAACACCTGTTTGACTAGGTACAAGGAAATGTTATGTGCGAAACACCGAGTGTTCACGCCAAAATCATGAAACTGCTATTTAGATCTTACAGTGTTGATGAGAAGCAAAAGCATAAAATCTGGCAGCCACACAGGAGAGGATGGTTTTTATTAGAAAAGAAATTATCTTGTTAGAAAGCACTTTTTTTTGCTTTTTGCTCCAAAACACACATGCTACCAATATTAGGGGCTTTCTGTTAATAGATGAACTGACTCCTAAGCAGTGATCATGGAATATACAGCACTGTGCTGCCAAATTTTCTATCAGAGTGATGTGTGTCAGCACATCACAGCAGGAGGCAAAGCAGCAAGAAGGAAAAAAGGAGACTGTACCTGAGGCTCAGGTTCCCTGTCTGGCATTAACCCAAAATGACTTAAAATTTGTTCTTTCATGTGGTCCTGGAGAGATGCAAACCAGGAAACAGACTGTTGGTAAACAGAATCATGAAGAGCAGCAAGTTCTTCGTACTCTGGACCCTCCACCTAGTCGAGGAAAAAGAGAGAACCATTTTAATAATTCATGATGTAGGTGGATCTCCACACACCCGCTAGTGACCTCTACCGTACCTTCTAAGTGCATTTGTGGCATTTATTGTTTCAATAATTCACAATTATTTCATAAAAAAGATATGTTCTCAATAAAGAAATTGCACACTACGTTTTTTGCCTAGTTGAGATCTACTGATTGCATGATTATTCCTCTTAAGACTCTTCACATAACCACAATTCCATGTCATGAATAATTTTCAATGGATGCGTGCAATTATATACTTGAGATATACGTGGTACCGTAACCATTCACATAAGATAGATTTAGATACTTTTTTATTTTGAATATAAATATTCAAAAACAATTTTTTTTTTTTTTTGGTGAGGGAGGTATTATTTCCTCAGGAGAATTTCCTGGAAATAGAATTACCAAGTGAAAGAATTTGACATTTTAAAAATTGCAGTCCCTATCAGCAAACCGTATTCCAAAAGACACATTAGAGCAACCCTTCGTTCATGCATTAGCTAGGGCTCAGCTGGAATACTTGGCTTTCGGTACCTATCTCACTGTCAAGTCCAGTATCTTACAGTTCTGACTCAGTCCTACTTCAGAAGATTTGGTGGAGTGAGAACAATAGACTGGGGCTTGAGTTTAGATTAGTTTCATCACTGACTTACATGGGAGAATATTAAGCAGGCTCTCAGCCTCATTAAGGTAGAGTTTTCTCATCTGCAAAATGGAAGTGAACCATTAAGAGCCCTTCTGGCTATAAAATTCTACTATCTATGAGAACTATGGTAGACTAAGGAATTATACTGTAATGCAAATAGCCCTCCTGAATTTGATTTGTAAAATCAAATATTTTTATGTGGTAGAGGATTTTCTTTAAAAAAACAAAAACCCTAAAATTATTTCACGCTGTTACTATTTAAGCCATTTAAAAATATATAAAGACAAATACCAAATGCTCTCTGATAAGTGGATGCTGATCCATAATGGGGGAGAAGATATGGGAAGAATGAAGAAACTTTGGTCAAAGGGGAAGGAGTGGGGAGGGGGCATGGGCAGTAAAGATGGTGGAATGAGATGGACATTATAGCCCTAGCTTCATATATGACTGCGTATATAATGTGATTCTACATCACATACAACCAGAGAAATGAAAAGTTGTGTTCCATCTATGTACAGTGAATCAAAATGCATTCATCATGTATAAGTAAGTAGAATAAATAAAATTTAAAAAATAAACATTCTAAAATATATTTATACACACATACATATATATATATATATATATATATATATATATATATATATATATATATATATAAAGACATAAAAGATGTCATCCACAGTAGCCAATAAACGCTTTCAACAGATTTGTTATCAACAAAGTCCAGAGACCCTGAGGACTCTCTTTCAGCCATGGTCTTCAAATCCACCTCGGTGGCCCAGAAACCTTAGAGTTTGGCTCCCCCTTTGCTCCTATGCCAGAGACCAGAGTCAGCAGCTGGAGGGAGGCCTGGTGCTCTGGGTGTGTCTCCATTCACATGAACATGCATCACCCTCCCCTACATGACTTCCATGGAAGGCTACATACTCTCACTTCCACATTTCCAAATATCAAAGAATTCAAAAGAAGAATACAATAATTCCAACAATTTCCTCCTAAATATTAAAGACATTTTTGTTACAGTATAATTTACATACCAAAAATAAATGCACAACCCTTATTTGCCTCAGATAATTTTTTCAACTGTGCACACCAGTCTAACCATCAACCTAAACAAGACAGGGAACATTTCCATCATGTAGAAAGTTTGCAAAGTCCACCCTACATTTTCTGAGTTCCATTACCAGACACTAGTTTTGCCTGTACCTAGAAGTATACAGATGGTGATGGTTTTGCCTGTTGCCTGTGTAGATTAAATATTGGTATTTTTCATGAGGCTGGCTTCTCTCACTTGGCATAATGTCGAGATTCATCTGTGTTGTTCATTTCTTTTTACTGTTGAGTAGTATTCCACTGTATAAAGGTACCCAACTTGTTTATCAACCCATTGAGATCTGGGCTGCTTCTAGCTTTATGCTATTGATAAGACTTGTGGATATTCTTGTACAAATCTATTTTTAGAATCTCTTCAAAACATTTTGCTAATTTGTCAAGTTATGTGTCCTGATATTTCCATTAGACACAAATAATTCTTTTTTCACCTAAGCATTTTTAACAGTTTTATTAAATTTTCAGCACATGCCAATTGTACAAGATAACAGGTTTCTTTGTGAAATTTCGCACCTGCATATAACAGGTTTTGATTGTATCCATCCTCCCTATTGCCCTCTCTTATCCCCACTCCTTCTGGTACCCTTCCCCTTCCCCAACAGTCCCCCTCCTAGATTCCACATATGAGAAAACAGGTGATACTTGTCTGAATCTGGCTTATTTCACTTCACACAACGACCTCCATTTCCATCCATTTTCCCATGAAAGACGTGATTTCATTCTTCTTTATGGCTTAATAGTACTCCATTGTGTACTGTATCACATTTCTTTCTTTCTTTCTTTTTTGTTTAAATGTCTTTATTTTCATGTGGTGCTGAGGATCGAACCCAGTGCCTCACACGCTAGGCAAGTGCTCTGCCACTGAGCTACAGCCTTAGCCCCTGCATCACATTGCTTTACTCATCCTTTGGTGGGCACTCAGACTGACTCCATAACTTGGCTCTTGTGAACAGTGCTACAGTGAACATGGTGTGCTACATGTGAACATATCTCTGTCATATGCTGACTTTAATTCCTTGGGGTACATGCCCAGAAGTGGTCATAAGGTAGTTGGATCATAAAGTAGTTGTTTTTAGTTTTTTGAGGAACCTTTATACCATTTTCCATAGCAGCTATACTAATTTGCATTCCCATCCATAGTATATAATGGTTCGTTTTCCTCCACATTCTAACGTTTATTTATTTTTTACTGATAAGAGCCATCCTCACTGGTGACGCGGAATCTCAATGTACTTGTGATTCACACTTCCTGATGGCTAAAAATGTTGAGCATTTTTCATATAATTTTTGGCTATTTGTACTTCTTGAGACAAATTAGACAAATAATTATTAAGGGGTAAGAGATGCGAGCCTTTCATAATCAGCTGTAGAAGGCATTTTTAAATACTAGTTTTTTTTTAAATTACATCTCATTCTGAATTAAACCAATAACTGGGAACAGGGATTGACAAACTACTGCTGTGAGTCAAACGCCTCTCACCATTACGTTTTCATAAATAACATGTCATTGGCAGCCGGTCGAGCCCACTTATTTACATATGGCCTATTGCCACCTTTGCACTTCCAGGCCACTGAGCAGCTGCACCAGAGGCCATATGGCCTGCAAAGTCTGAAGTACAGTCATCCCTTGGGGACTGGCTGCAGGACCCCCTGTGGATATCAAAATCCATATAAAATGATGCAATATTGCATATAACCACTTACACCCTCCCATAAAATTTAAACAGCTCTAGATGGCTTATAACGCCTACTATACTGTAAACATCATGTAGATAGCTTTTATACTGCACCATTTTTATTTTTATGAGGCAGTGATTCACTCTGTTGCCCAGCCTGACCTCAAACTTACAGGCTCAGGAGATCCTCCAGCCTCAGCATCTCAAGAAGCCGGGACTACAGCTGTGTACCACCATGTCCAGCTACACTGTGCTGTTCTGGGAATGATGTCAAGGAAAAATGTTTATACATGTTCAGAACAGACTCAATTTTGCTTTTGCAACATTTTTGATCCATGGTCAACTGAATCCAGGGATGCAGAACTCAGATACAGAGGGCCAACTGCAAATCTGGCCTTTCTAGGAAAAGTCTGTTAGACCCTGGGCTAGGATATGACAGAATCACAGACCCAGGTTGCAATGTGCAGGTTTATAAGTCCCTAAGGGTAGTCATCGCCTTGGGAGATTTCTCTACCTGCCCCACACCAGATAAACATGCACCCAGAGAATAAATAACTTCAGTGCTACATGAAGGAGGAAATAAGCAATACTGTCAATCAACATCTGACAATACCCTTTCCAGGATGCACAGTGAAAAAGGCGACTGACCTCTATAAAATACACCGGTACGATGAGCCTCACCTTCTCGTCTTCCAGGTACTCAATGTCCGCCGTGTTGTAGCCATCTCTGTGACGGTGGCTTAGTACCCGGAACCGACTGATTCCGATGGCATCCACAACCGAGCTTCCGTCAGGAAAGGTTCTCACCTCCTTGATCTCTAGCATGCAGCCGTACTCGGAAATCCTTAAGGCACATTGGGAGAAATAACCATTATTTTTAAAATGCAGGAGATCTTTACGTTTCCCCAGAAGAAAGTTTGGGCTTAAAAGGGAACGCAAAGCCAAATGTGCTCTCCATGGAAGCCCCGCAGGTGACCGCTTCTGCTGGATGCTAAATGCTCTGGAGATGGCCGCTGCAGGTGCCAGAGGACTTGGGCCTCAGCAGTTCAAACAAACTGGTGCTTTGGAGAGACCTGAGAGATGTGGGAAGACAGAATCTCCAACGTGGCTCCTCAGCCCCCTTGGCCAGGGCCCGTCAGGGGTTCCAGAGAGCACAAGGCCAGCTGGGACTGGTGCTGCTCACAGACTTACTCCTTCCACCCTTCTGCTCCTGGCCCAGAAAGTGTTCTCCTCACTTGCACTGAGGCGGGCAACCCCTGCCCTCCCCCACCACAGCCCAGTGGAGAACCCTACAGTGCCCCCTTTTCCTGGCTTGCCCTTAACCCCCCACACACACCCTCTGCACTGTAGGATCCGTGGGCACGTTCCTGTCTGGCCTCTCCACAGCGTGACTCTGCTGATCTGCCGCTGCGTCCACACCCGGCTCCTCTTCTCTGCCTTCTCTCACCGTTCTAGTCCTGACAGCCCTTCCTGCCGCTTCCGATATACGGGGCTGCCCAGGATGGTCCTGGATCCACCCACCCTCACTCCACAGCTCCCCTGGAGATCCCCACCCATGCTCATGACTGTGCCTATCATCTGCATCCTAGTGACAGTCATGGCTAGGATGAATGTCATCTTTATCCTACTGACAGTCATCACCGCACAGAGCAGTTTATAATACGTACTCACTCAAGACTCCCCCAAACAGGGAGGCTTAGGAAAACACACAACTTATCTCAGGTCACGATAAGATATAAAGTCAAGATCTGAACCCTAAGTTATCTGCTTCCAAAGTCTTCGTGTGAACAACGTCACTACATGTCTCCAAATGAAAGATGAAAGATAATTACAAGCCTAGAAGTCCTGCTGGACATACCTGCTCCAATATCTAGTAAAAACTCCCAGTTACCCAACAGGAAGATCTCACCATAGCTGTGGCATACAGGAAGTCACCTGAAGAGCATCTTCCAAGGAGGGCTGGCTTCCCAGGTATTAGCAAGCAGCCTCTGAATGTCAGCTCTGCCATGTCTGCCTCAGCAGCAGAGCCTGCCCCACCGTGCGGCATCAGGTCTCATCTGTGGACAAGAGCCTGGGGTGGGGCAGACTCTGCCTGTGTCTGCAGCTCCCAGGGACCCCTTTTCTCACACCTGGCCATACAAGGTCATCTAAATCTGTTTAAAAAATTAACTGAGTGGCACACATCTGGAATCTCAGTAACTCGAGAGGCTGATGCAGGGGGATTACAAGTTCAAGGCCAGCGTCACCAACTTAGTAACTTTTTTATCTCAAAATAAAAAATTTTAAAAAAAAATTAAAAGGGCTGGGGATGTAGCTCAGTGATAAAGCATCCCTGGGTTCAATTCCCAAGACCAAAAAAAAAAAAAATTAGCTGAACGCTTGTCTCACTGTCCGTCTCCCCCTGGTTTTCCACCCTCCCGCTGGAGGGACCTGTCTCTCTTCTTGGTCGCTCTGAGCAACCTCTGCTCTCTGATGGGTTCAAGGAACATAAGTTGAGTAGTTTACCTGGGTTTCTCTTGTTGTGTGGGTGGGAATAACATTCTTTTTACATTCTATATTCTTGGTGGAATTCCTGCACTTTTTAAAAATTTCTTTTAGATGTTGATGGACCTTTATTTTATTAATTTATTTATAGGTGGCGCTGAGAATTCAACTCAGTGCCTCACACATGATAGGCAAGTGCTCTACCACTGAGCCACGACCCCAGCCCCTTCCGGCAGTTTTTTTACTTTGCTTTCATTGACTTTTGATGGAGCAAATTTTAATATATACTAATTAGCCTCTTCTGTGCTATGTCCCCTCAGCAATATATACACTATCTTCCCCTAGTCCTAATTGTGAAGATAGTTCCCAATATTTCCTCTTAAAGGTTTTTATATCTTGCTTGTCACATTAGGAACATAAATGTGTTCAATGTTTATAGTTACATGATGGAAGGTAGACAAGAGATTTTTGCTGCCCTATTTGGATGACCCATTACCCACTAATTTTCTGAGCAACTTTTCTTTTTCTTTTTTGTTTTGTTTGCTTGTTTTTACAAAATTACATGTAACTCTGGGAGTCCCTATATAAGCTGATGTGTCTCCGTGTCTGTCATTCTGTTTCACTGGTGTACTAGGCTTATCAAGTTGACATTGAAGGATGTTAAAGGCGTGTACTCCCATCTGCTCACTGATTTCTTCAAATGTATCTGATCTTGGTCTTTTGTTTTTCTATAGTGACTCTAAAATCAGTTTGAGCAAGTTCATATTTTAAAAAGTTAAAAAAAAAAAAAAAAGAAAAAAAAAGCAAGCAAGCAAAAACCTTTCTAGGAAGCTGGCTGGAATTATTTTGGATTTATAGACTAATCTGAGTAGAAGTGGCCTTTTATAACATTGAGTCTTTGCATCCATGGACATGGTATTTCTCTCCATTTATTTAGAGCTTCTTAAATATATTTCAATAAACATTTAGAACTTTCTCCATAAAAATCCTACACATATTTTTTAAAAAGATTCATCTGTAAGTACTGATGATGGAAACTGCTGTGTGGCTTTAAATATCCATTGTCCCCTTCTTCCTGGGCCCAGAGGTAGAATATATTTCCCAGCCTCTTCCAGAACAGGTATGAACATAGATAAGATGGCCCTTTTCTTTCAGACTCCTCTAAGAGTACACAGTGGCACATGCCTGTAATCCCAGTGACTCAGTAGGCTGAGGTAGGAGGATTGCAAGTGCGAGGCCAACCTCTGTAACTTAGCAAGGCTGTAAGCAACTTAGTGAGACACTGTCTCAAAATAAAAAATAAAGGGCTGGGGATGTGGCCCCGTGGGAAAGTGCCCTTAGGTTCAATTGCCAGTACTAACAAAAACAAAAACAAGAGAATATATGCCTCTTCTACCAGATAGCACCTGGACGTGGTGACCTCACCATGTTCATGCAGAACCTACAAGTCCCCAAGAGATAAAAAGAGACCTTAGTCTCCAGATCAGTCCAAAGAAGGAGCAGTCTACTGTGTTGTCACCTCCTCCTTAGACAACTGACATCAAAGAAGTAAAAACCAAGTGCCATGGCTTCTTAAAAGACTGAACATTTTAGTCGGGCACAGTGGCAAATGCCTGTAATCTCAGCACTTTGGGAGGCTGAGACAGGAGGATCGCGAGTTCAAAGCCAGCCTCAGCAACGGCGAGGCGCTAAGCAACTCAGTGAGACCCTGTCTCTACATAAAACACAAAATAGGGCTGGGGATGTGGCTCAGTGGGCGAGTGCCCCTGAGTTCAATCCCCAGTACCAAAAAATAAAATAAAATAAAAAGACTGAACATTTTTACAGCTGTGGAAACAGAGAACATATTCATGGAATATGCATGCATGGAGGATCCATCCATTTTCCAGACCTGAAGGTGTGAAGCATGAGCTGCAGTCAGAGAAGGGCCAGCAACGTGGCTATGGACCAGCAAGTGTGAGGGCTGAAAGGAAGGAGCGGAGTTGGGGCAGAAAGCAGGGGCTCACGTTGTGGACAGCTGTGAACTTACACAGAGTGGCATTAACGGAAGCCACTGGAGATTAAGACAGAGACACAGCATGCACTTAACCAGGACCACTGGAATGCAGGCGATTCTTACCCGGCATGCTCAGCAGATAAACACATGCCAAATCGTTTGGTGCCAGTTTCCATACATCTTCTTATCATAAGCCGATAGCGAGGCTCGAAGACGTGGAGTGGGCAGGGGACTGTGGGGAAGGCCATGGCACACACGAAGATGGGCACGTCTCTGGTCAGGCTGCAGAGCAAGAGGACATGTTAACTTAGTTGTGTGAGTTGTCAGAAGGGTGGACTGGTCACCCAAACAGCAAAGCCAGCCAACCTCGGTCCTCTCATCGGCAAAACAAAACCCTCAGGCCTGATGCAGTGTTAAGTGGGTAACAGAAGCCACAGAGCACAGAGTGAGAAAGTTCTCTGCTCATCCAGTGTCCTGCCAAGTCCGTCTTATTTAATTGATGAGAGAGAACAGGATGAGTTACATTACTTTATTTGAAAGAGCTTTTGAATGCTCTCAGCAGGGCACGGTGGTGTACACTGGTAAACCCAGCAGCTTGGAAGGCTGAGGCAGAAGGATTGCGAGTTCAAAGCCAGCTTCAGCAACTTAGCGAGGTTTATACAACTCAGTGAGACCCTGTCTCTAAATAAAGTATAAAAAGAACTGAGGATGTGGCTCAGTAGCTAAGCACTCCTAGGTTCAATCCCCAGTACCAAAAAAAAAAAAAAAAAAAAAATTCTAATCAAAGTCAAAACAAAATAGTAGTCAAAGGCAATGAATTTTAAATAGGCGGGTAGAAGACTGATAAGATCTCTACTATCTTCTTGTTCTATGAACTTTGCTTTTTCACTCTGGATGATACTTTAGATACTTCTTTGTATCTAAAGAAGTGCCACACTTCTTTAGATACAAAAAGCAGCTACATAATCTTGTACTACAAAATTAATAAATTATTTTGTATTACAACATATTTTTTCTTATAATTCCTTGCAATATATTTCCACAAATATTTTGCAATTAGCATCTGTCCCATTTATAGACCAAGAAACTTCTCTGCCACAAATCAACCAACCAACCAGAATCCAAAGGTACAGCTGAGGGTAACAAGTATCTTTTTCTTTAGTTTGAATTTAGAAGCAAGTAGATACAGCATGAGCACTTACTGTGACAGTTCCAACATTTCTTCATCGTAAATCCTCTTCCTGTCAGTCAATTCATCCGACAAATATTGGAATATTAGTTCTTCAGCCAGAATAGTTATATTAAAATTTCTGCTTGCCAACAACTGAAGGGAAAAAAAGAAGTTACATGATACCAAATGTTAATTAATTCTAAAGGACAAAGCTTCCCTGTCTGAAGGTCAGTGAGAAAGGGGAAGGACAGAGTCTCAGAAGACAGAAAAGATGTCAGGGCAGAAAGGATGTCAGCTCCTCCATGTGGGAACAGGAGCAGGAAATCACAGAGGAAGAATGAGGCACCTCCAACTCTGACGGCATCTATACTGTCAACCAGATATGTTAGGGAGAAGAAAGGAAGCAGAGGGTTATATGTTGGGGAAAGAAAAATATGAAATCATCATCTTGGAAAATGCAAAAAATGAAGTTACTTGAGAAAGATATTAAGAACGTCTACTAATGTTTTGAATCCGAATTAAGACTGAGAATTTAACTACTGTTTCAGTCAGCTTTTTCATGTCGTGACTAAAGGATCTGACCAGAACAACTGCAGGGAGGAAACGTTTATTTGAAGGCTCACAGATTCAGTGGTCTTCGTCCAAGAAGGCCGGCTCCATTCCTCAGGGCTCGAGGTGACAGAGCATCATAGCAGGAGAGGGTGGCAGAGGGAAGCAGCTCACATTAAGAAGCAGAGAGAGACTCTACTCTCTAGATACAAAAGCATACACCGAAGCCACGCCCCAGTTCCCAGCCCCTCCAGCCATACCCTGCCACTGTGGTCCCTCCCGTCAGGGATTACCTCACTGACTGGGCTAAGGCTGCACTCCAATCCTGACTCCTCCCAGCCTTCTTGTGTTGTCTCACTTGTGAGCTCTCGGGGACATCTTACATCCACACCATCACCACCACCTTTCCCAGTCTTCTCATGTCCTCTGGCCTTGTTGTGTTACTTACTGGGACTCATGCAAAAGGCAAAGAGGTGGCTTTATTTGAATTGGGAAAGGAGTGAAGGACCGTGGAACTAGAGCTGGATGTGAAGCGAAGGTACATGGAGATGAATAAGAAAGTGCCAGGATCATCGGGTTGGAGGGTCCTCATGTGACTGATGAGCTGTCACTCTGTGCATGTGGATACACGCTGCACTGCTTTATTTCGGGCAAATGCACAGAAAACCACAGCTCTTTCCCCCTGGCACTCTCGTACACATCAGGAACGACTACAGGAGCATCAGAGAAGTTCAGTTGGTTCTCACAGTGTTCTCCACACTGCACCGAAGAAGCTGGGTCTCAGCAAGGTGAAGAGCCAGTGCAGAGCCTTGCGGCACAGCAAAGCTCTGCTCGCTCTTTGGTAACCGACTGCGTATCTGGACGTAGGCTGGCTCCACAGGCTTCTAACGCACTGAATGTCTGGGGCAGTCCTAGACACACTGCCAAAGTCCCTGTTGCCTTGGGTGACACAAGCTAACAGTGTTTCTATGACTGACGGTAACCTAGGAGCTCAACCTCCAGAAATGATTGTGTTTGAGAACTTCCATGACAGGAGAACTGGGAGAAAGCAGCTTCTACTTAACTCACAGAACTGCCTCATGACTGTCATCATCAAGGACATAAGTGTTTCATAATTCACACTTTATAAACTGTTAGTCTGTGATATCCTTTTATTGAAGAATAATGCAATAAACCTTGCTTTCCTTGGTATTATATTAACCAAAACTTCTGTAGGGATGTATATATAATGGATGATTCATGTTCATAATAATGCATGCAAGGAAGTCAGAGCTCATAAAGTAACCTCTGCTTTACAAAAAGATCAAATTATGATTTTGGATTCTAGTTTGGGTATTTTATTCTAATTTCTGGAACACTGGCTATCTGGATAGCCTGCATGTTACCGCTCATTCAACAAAAATGTCTGAGGCTCTAATATGTGTGTGGTTCTCTGGAAATATGGTGAATAAGAGAAAGACAAAGTCTCTGCCTGGCTTAGTGGCACACACGTGTAATCTCAGCAACTCAGGAGATTGAGAGGCAGGAGGATTGTGAGTTCACAGCCAGCCTCAGCAACTTAGCGAGGCGCTCAGCAACTCAGTGAGAGCCTGACTCTAAATAAATAAAGAGCGCTGGGGATGTGGCTCAGTGGTCGTGTGCCCCTGAGTTCAATGCTTAGTGTCAAAAAAGAAAAGAGAAGAAAAAAAAAAAAGACCAAGTCTCCATACAAAGGAGCTTATATTTTTTTTTTTTTAAATATTTTTTTAATTGTAGATGGATGCAATATCTTTATTAGTTATTTTTATGTGGTGCTGAGGATCGAACCCAGTGACTTACACATGCGAGGCAAGCGCTCTGCCACTGAGCCACCGCTCCAGCCCAGGAGCTTATATTTTAGTTCCAATCTCCAGCCAACTACTTCACACAGGCTCCTAGAAGGCAGTGTTAAACATGGAGATAATAAAGGTCTAGGCTGCAAGTGGTGGCCACACAGGTGCACACTTCCCTCTCATGGTAAGAATGGGTGCAACAAGACACCAGGGCAATGGCTTCTGAGCCAGAAGAGACTGCAATACCAGGGCGAGACCTCAGAGGAAGCACCCAAGGACACGTTCATGCAGATTCAGCACATCCAGCACCCTGACACACCATGCATAGTACAGGAATTGCTCTTCATAAAGAGAACCCCAAGGGATCTAGATTTAGTATGCATGCAATTTAACAAAGCATGTACATATGATTTAGAAAGGTTTCAATTATAACATTTTAACAAGTGTTGGCAGTAGAGTAAGGTTACAATTACCTAAAAATGTGCCTCAGTATAATACCTACTCTTATCAGGTCAGGTTTTAAAAAGGGAATTTTGGAGGCTGGGTGTCTAGCTCAATTGTAGAATATATGCTTAACAGGCATGAGATCCTGGGTTCAATCCCAAATACAGGGAGGGAGGGAGAAAAAAGAATTTGTACATTTATGTGAAACAAAAAGCAAAACTTTATCCTACCTAACAATGCAGGTAAAAATCTCTGGGAGGCAATTAAGGCAAATATTATATTATTAACCTCACTCTATGGATTAAAACCAAAAAGGAAGTCTCTCCACCACCCCAAGAGGTTAAATAATTTGTTCCATGAAGAGCGGCGGCTTCATGAGGACCAGCACATGATACAGTTGATTAGAGTCACTATCAAAGGATGTGATCAGGAGACCTTCAACTTTTAAATATTGTATATTTTACTTCTTCTAAGGTAAATGGAGTTAACAGCTTTTGTTGGGTTAAATGATTAAATAGCTCCCCTGTGGACTCTAAATGTTGCTAGTTTTGATTTCCAACCAAAAAAAAAAGACAAGTGACATGGTGAGGGCTGAGGGACTGAGGAATACTCAGTTCTTCCACCCCATGCTAAACTCTTGCGAGGAGGCTGGGCAGAGCATGCCGGGCATGTTCTGAGGGCTCAGGATGTTATCCCAACCATTTAGTGAGCATAATGTGAGGGCTCAGGGATGTTAACTACCGTTAGTCTCTCCCAACTATAATTTATGCCTGAAAATTGCCTTAAAATTGAGCTCTTTCTGCATCTAAACCTTCCTTGTATTTTTGTTTGATTAATCAAAGAGGTGAAAAATGACATATCATTGATGAAAAAAAATCTGACATTCCTTTTTTTGTAAGTATTTTTTTCATTGTAGATGGACACAATATCTTTATTTATTTTTTCTTATGTGGTGCTGAGGATCAAACCCAGTGCCTCACACATGTGAGGCAAGCGCTTAACCACTGAGCCACAATCCCAGCCCAAAACATTCTTTAACAACTGGACGGTAAATGCAAAACAGGACAGGAAATGAGTCTACCAAAAGGTGAGAGGAGAGGCAGCCTTGCATTTCACAAACTGTACCTACTTCCGAAAGCTTGTCCTTGCACAGAGGACAGTGTGGGGCATGGTCAAGGCAGCGCTCGAGGCATTTGAGGCAGAATGTATGTCCACAGGGCGTGGTGACAGGCTCAAACAGCAACCTGGAAAGACAAACGTGTTTTCAGCAGAATCGTCCCAAAGAGACTTTCAAATCATCTGTTTTAGAAGGAAGACTCATGCAACTCTCCTGCTGTTCTGGAAGTCACGAATATCCTTCTCCATCTTCTCCATTAAGTTTTTAGCAAAATCAGTTCATCATGACTTAAGTATAGGTCATTTCCTTAGTAAAAAGCTCATTCCATTTTGGTGTATAACTCGGGAAGGCTGAATTTATTATAGAGCTGCATAGATTCTGCACCATCCTACCTCATGCAAAGGGCACACTCAAAGTCAGTTACATCAATCGGGAGCTCTGGACCTTCTCCTGTCTTAGAGTTCACTTTTTTTTCAGGTGAGGCATCTGTATCTGAAAAATTTTAAAATGTTCTCATTAATCCCTGAGCATCTCAACAACAGCATGCCCTCAGAGCATTTCCTCTGGACACAATAAACAACATCAATGTAACAAACCATGATGGGCAGGAATGTTTCTGCCTAGTTCATAGACAGCAATCATTTATCTATACAGTAAGCACAAACAGATGTTAAAATTATGCCTAAGTTTTCTCTGCCATTTTGGGCTACGAAGTCCTTGTAGGTTTGGCCATCTAAAATGTTCTATACCTCAGAGCAGATAGTCATTTCATTACTAATTTTGCCAGCATAAAATTAATCAAACACTAACGGGCTATCACTTTAGATTATATAACATGATGAGAAAACAGCCTACTGACCTTTCTTTGGAATTTTTCCAGGGGCACTAAGTTCATGTGAATCCTCCGTATCATCTGGACGCTGTCTCTTTAAGCCAGTGCTGGGTTTTTCCGGCAGTATGCTTTCTAATGTTTTCTTATCCTCTTCAAAGTGTAGACCCAGTATAAAATATAAGACTGAAGAATTGGCATTTCGAAATACATCAGATTTCTCAGATGGATTCTGGTTAAGTAGGAAAAAAGAAACCTAAATATTTAAGATATTACAACATAGAAGGAATAAATCATGCAGGATTCCGTCTTAGAAACCTTTGGAAAACAAGGGTTTAGACTATCCCTTTATAATCAGTTTTATTTATCAATTAATAAGAGGAGTTTTGTACTTTTATGGTAAAATACAGGATAATTTCTTTGAGGCATAATACATGAACACCACCCTTTATATACATATATATCTAATATATACACATTAAATAAACAAACACATATCACATATTCAAATCATCCCTCTGATTTCTTTGCTCCAAGCCAAAATAATCTCAGGCTCAGGTCTCTTGGTGTTTTGGTTGTTTGGAGCTCATCCAAAGTTTTTCCTTTTCAATCTTCAATCGCTTTCATTATTTTCATTGACATTTAAAAGCTTCAACTCTCAGGCTGAAGAGCTACGCTGCTTTTGTGAAACACCGTTTTTTTTTTTGGTACCGGGGATTGAACTCAGGGACACTCAACCACTGAGCCACATCCTCGGCCCTTTATATTTTATTTAGACAGGGTCTCACTGAGTTGCTCAGGGCCTTGCTAAGTTGCTGAGGCTGGCTTTGAACTCATGATCCTCCTGCCTCAGCCTCCTATGAAATACTTTTAACTAATGTGACACCACGACTCTGAAAACCCTATGAAACGTCTAATCAGGAGACTCTGACGGACATGCGCTTCCTACCTCAGGACTCCCTGAGTTACCACCTTCTGCTGCGGGCGGTGGCAGCGGCTTGTTTTTCCGGCCACGACACTGAGCCTTTGCTCTGCTTTGGAGGCAAGCCTGGGTATGCTGATGTACATTTTCTGAAGGTGGAAAAAACACCTCACACACTGCCTATGAAATTGCCAAGAAGAGAAAGAAGTACTGTAAAATACTTCTGCAAAAATATATAACATGTTATAAAGATTCAAAGCAAAAGTGCAGCCAAACAGGCCTAGAATGTTGAAAAGAATCATTACCTTATTCCTTGTTGACCTTTTAAAATTCAAATGTTTTTGAAATCACAATGTTTTGAGCATTTTAGCTTCGAATCCCCCTTTCCATCTTTGCTTTACAAATGATAAAATATGAGATTAGAACTTCCCTTTGTCTGGTCCTTGCTTATCTACTACATTAAAAACTCCCCTAAAACTCTCACAGATAAAAGAAAAATGCAGTAGAGAGGCTATAAAAGATCCCATGTTAAATCTAAGCTGTGATCACCTATGGGATTGAGAACTTTCTAGAAGACAGCTCTATTTATGAGACAACCACTCACTGGTAAAGGCGAGAAGGTAAAGGGCCAGCATATCTGGCTCATGTACTAGGGGCTAGCACTGGGAAAAGAGAGGGCAGAGCTGCCAGTTAGGTATCCCGAGTGACACCTGGGTGGTTCTGCCAAACCTCCTGATCTCAGCTGAACCCAAAGGCTTGAGGGAAGAAAGACAAGTGAATGAAATGTAAACAAAGCCTCCTCCCAAGTGTTCTTCCTGTTATAAGGCAAGTGCCCCAGAATCCACCACCTCTATTATGGTCTGAATCTGGAATGTGAACTCAAAAGCTAGTGTGTTGAAGGCACAGTCCCCAATGTGGCAAGGTTCAGAGGTGAGGCTTTTAGGCAAATAATTGGCAGAGTAATTGCCAATGGATTAATCTACTGATAGCTGAATGGACTCCTGGGTGGGGGTGTGGCTAGAGGAAGTAGGTCACTGGGGGGATGACCTTGGGGATTATATCTGTCTGGGCCCTTTTCTGTCCCTGTTTCCTGGATGCCAAGAGCTGAGCAGCTTTCTTCCATGATGCTCTGCCTCTACCAAGGGCCCAGAGCAATGGAGTCAACAGGCCATGGACTGAGACCTCTGAACCCATAAACCAAAATAGGCTTTTCCTCCTCTAAGTTGTTTTTGTCAGGTATGCTGGTCACAGTGACGAAAAGCTGACTACCACAATCTCTTAGCAGAGAGCAACACTGTCCTCAGCGGGGCCATCAGGGTCCTCCACAGCTCTGAGTGGCTTCAGCAGACCTGCTAGGGATGCGACCCTATTTCACGGGCATCGATGGGCCAAAGCTAGTTTTACATCCCTCACCATGGTGTACCCACAAGGAATACACCATGCCTGAAAAGCACCGGGCGGATGAGAGTCCAAAGACCACTTGCTGGCTCTGGGACCTCTGTGCACCTGCCTCATCTCACTGTGCTCAGGCGGACATTTCTGCAATGCCTGTATAAGGATCAACAGGAAGAAGACATGCTTCCAGCTTCTCACGACATCTGTAGGCGGGAGAAAGCTGGGGGGAGGACTGAAACAGCCAACTCAAGATTCAGTATCACTTTGACAAGTTAGAGTGATGGTCAAAACCCAGTGAGTGACAACTGACCCATACCAATGGACTGCACTTGAGAAAAATGGGTAAAAATGTTACTAGAAAGTTCTTATAAAAAGGAAACAACAGCCGTAGGTACTGTGGCTACCTACATTTCTAATAAGAGCCAATGGTGTGCTAGCAGGCTAGAAGCAAACATGCCTCCTGCAGTGGGCACGGGGAAGGTGCAACCTCAGCACCTGCACCTGTCAGGTGCACATGCTGAAATCTGGAGTATGTCAGAACAAGTCCAGAGAAGGGCACCCCAGTGACCCTGTTCTAAGAGCAAAGAAGGTTTGGTTCAAAGAATGATTCAGGGCAAAGGAAATAGCTATTCTCAAATATCTACCGTGGTCTGAGCTGTCAAAGGAAGAACTGATTTATTTTATGTTGCTCCAGAAAATAAAACTAGAACTGCTTGGTAGAAACTGCAGGGTAAATACGTGGGAGATATTCCCAGGAGTGATAAAATAGAGACAGGCAGCATTAAACAAAAACTCTCCATCTCTGGAAATGTTAAGACAAGACCAGGGCAGGCTTTTTCAGTAGCATAGACTGCTACACTAAGTGTGCTACGTGATAAGCAGAAGAGCAGGTACTTCTGCAGTATGCTGGTGAGGAGGCGCTGGAAATTACAGGTCAACCTCTAAGAGCTGAGCTGATATATTTTACATATATCATGATGTCTTTTACAGGACTTCTGTGCAAGTTATGATACTTAAAATTGGAAATTCTAGGCGAAAGCACTTTGCCTCCCTAGCTCCAAACAGCAACCTCGCCTGGCCCCTTATGGGCCATCATTTCAACACAACTGAAGCACACTGCACACCATCTCGATAACCCTCCTGCTGTAGCCATGAGCAGAAATAGAACATCTAATTAGAAGCTGCCAGATGCGTGAGCCTCATCATTGTTACATTTGGAATTAAATTTCTGGTTTATTTTAAATGCAAGGGTTACCTAGCGCAGACACAGGGCTCTAGACAGGACTTCAAAGAGAAACTCATTTATCAGAAATCATACCTTCTGTGCCTCTTTCTTCATTGTGCTACAATCAGGATTTAAAGCAAGGCAGTAGAGGTATTCCTTCAACACTTCCTCACTTCTTCCCAATGCACAAAGAGCCTGAGCTTTTATATGGTGTCCCTGCATTTCCCAAAAGACAAAGCAGACATACATAACAGAACCAGCGTGAGTATATATATTTGAATACAAACAGCTCTGAAACAATTATTAGAACAATTTGTTTTAATTTCATATTACGTAGACTAAACAAAATCCACCTTGGAAATCTGGCAAACAGTGATGTCTCATAAATAAAATTTACAATCAGAACACAAGAGGCCCCATATTTGTAATTTGCTGCTTACAGCAGTTCTAATGAACATGCTAAAAGAGAACTGATATCTGTCCTTTTTTTAAAGTTAATTTTATTTTTCATTAATGTAATATTGTACAATCTTATGAAATTCAAGGGGAAGTGCATGTGTGCGTGTGCGCACACACACACCCACACACACAACCCTGAATACGCAAAGCATTCTTGAGCAAAAAGAACAAAGCTGAAGGCATCCTACTACCTGATATACTAAAAATATGCTAAGTGTGCTAAAGTATATCTTTTATTCTGTAGGGAGATGTACTAAAAATATGCAGTAATTGAAACAGCATGGTATTAGTATTAAAACAGACACACAGACCAAAGGAACAGAACAGAGAGCCCAGAAATGACCCCACACATTCACAGCCAACTGTATTTCTGATAAAGGCGCAAGACTGAACAATGGAGAAGGACGGCATCTTCAAAAACTGGTGACAGGAATCTGGATATCGACACACACATAAAGCCCACAAATATCAACACAAGGCGCATTCGTGACTTTAATGTAGGACTGGAAATCATGAAACTACTAGAAGAAAACAGAGCAAATGCTTCAGGGCCTGGGCCCAGGCAGAGAAATTTTGAACCGACAATAAAAACACAGACTACAAAAGCAGAAATTGACAAATGGGATTGCATCCCAGTAACAACCTATGTGGCAAAGAAGATAATCCAGAGTGAAGAGACAACCTACCTGAATGGGAGAAAATAACTGCAAACTATACAAATGACAGGAAGTTAATATCGAGGAATTATAAAGAATTCAACTCGATATCCAAAAAAAATCCAAATAATCCTATTTTAAAATGGGCTAAAAAGTAGAGATTTCTAAAAAAAGATATATGAAAAAATGTTCAACATCACTAACCATCAGGGAAAGTCAAGGCCAATGTTCAACTGTCTTCATCTAGTTTAGACTCAAGAAAAAACAGACATGAACAAGCTATAATACAAAGCACAAAATACTAAGTGACAACAAAAGAAGGGAAAATGCAATGCAGACCGGTGGTTTCCAACAGCACTTTGGTTCTATCGAAGCAACATTTTCTCAAATCTTTGAAAATGTTACTTTTGTCAGGTTTCTGTTTTACCTGGTGCATGAATTATGGTTCCCTTAGAGTCAGTTGTTCTGATCATCTATGTGAGTCTTTCTCTTTTGTGCTGTTGTGTTTCCTCCTGTTGATTCCTCGTTCTTTGTTCTTAAGCAAGACGGGTAGTTTCCAGCAGGCTCTCTGTGCCACTGAGCTGGTGAGCCTGTTTCCTCATAGACTTCATTGCTGGGAGGTCCCTGGGCTACACGGCTGACATCTATTGTAGAGGATTCATTCTCAGGGGTGTGGGAGGGAAGCCAGGCTGTAGGCTAGAAGCTCCAGACAGCAGAATTTTGGGGCCCTTATTCAGGGACTTCAAGGAGCCAAGCTTTCTTCCCTGGTGGCCTGTTCAGATTCTCTGGATGAGAAGGTCCTGGGGTGTGTTTTCCACTGCTGGCCTGCCTGACAGGGTAATCCGACACTGAAGCAAAACTCTTCACTCCTCTCCTCAAAGCTGAGATCCTCTCAGGAGCTTCTCTTGTGGTGTGAACTCGGCCTCCACCTGAACTGTAATGTCCTGGGTTCTTTCACACACTCATCCATGTTTGAAAAAAATCTGTGAAACTCCCTTATAAACAGTCCCCATTCTCTTTGGTTATGGACTTATTCTTGTTTATACTTCCTGTCCCACTTTTACTGAGGTACAATCTATATACAGTAAACCCCACCAATTTTAAATGTTCAACGTCACAAGTTTTGATAAATGGAGAGTTGTGTAACTACTACCACCCGTGAGACAGCACGTTTCCATCACTCCAAAGCATCTCCTGCCATCAGCAAGCAGTCCATCCCTCCCTTGCACAGACCCAGGAGCCACCGATCTGTCACTCTAGTTTTGCCTTGTTGAGAATCTCACACTAATGGAACCACAATGTTATCTCTCATGACTTGCTGTGGCCCTTTGGAGACGTACCATGTTGCTGTGTAGATCGACATTTCATTTTTTTCTGACAAGCTAAGCAGTATTCTATTGTATGGATATACCACAATTTGTTTATTTGCATGGTGACAGACATTTGGTTTTTTAGTCTTTGGCTAATATGAATTAAGCTGCTATGAACATTTGCATGTCTTCGTGTTCGTGTATATTTTTTCGTTTCTCTTGGGAAAATACTTATAAGAAAGACTGATAGGTCTCACCGGAAAAGTATGCTTAACTTAAAAAGAAAAATCTACCCAGCAGCTCAGGAGGCTGAGGCAGAAGGACTGCAAGTTCAAAGCCAGCCTCAGCAACTTGGTGAGGCCCTAAGCAACCTAGCAAGACCCTGTCTCAAAATTAAAAAAATTAAAAAGGGCTAGGGATGTGGCTCAGTGGTTAAGCACCCCTGGGTTAAATTCCTGGTATCAAAAACAAACAAACAAATCTACTAAACCTTCCTAAACCAACTGGACCATTTTGTATTCCCACTAGTGATGTGTAAGAATTCTGGCTGGAGCCAGGCATGGTGGCTCATGCTTGTCATCCTAGCACTTTGGAAGGCTGAGACAGGAGAATTGTGAGTTCAAAGCCAGCCTCAGCAACAGGGAGGTGCTAAGCAACTCAGTGAGACCCTGTCTCTATATAAAACCCAAAAAATAGGGCTGGGATGTGGCTCAGTGGTCGAGTACCTCTGAGTTCAATCCCTGGTACCAAAAAAAAAAAAAAAGAAGAATTCTAGTTGGTGGACATCCTTGGCCACATTTAATATGGTCAGTCTTTTTAACTTAAGCCTGTCTAGTGGGTCTACAGTAACACCTCACTGAGGTTTTAATTTGCATTTCTCTGATGACTAATAATGCAGGGCATTTTTTCAAGTGTTTATTTTATATTCATATGTCTTTTTTGGTAAAGTATCTGCTAAAATCCCTTGCCCATTATTTAATTGTGTTGTTTGAATTATTAATAAATTAGTAAAATTTCTTTGTATTTACTAAAACCAACTCTTTTATCAAATAAATGCCTTGCAAATATTTTCTTCTATTCTATGTTTGCCTTTTTACTTTTCTAACCGTATCTTTTGAAGAGCAGGAATTTAAAAATTTGATTACCAATTTATCAGTGGGGCTTTTTTTTTAATGATCTATGTTTACTGAGTCCTATTTATTGACTTCCTTCCTTGGTTTTAGTTTGTTCTTCTTTTCCTAGTTTCTTAAAGTGGAAGCTTAGATCCCTGCTTTGAGAACTTTCTTCTTTAATAAGCATTAATGTTATAAAATTCTCCCTAAGAATGGTTTTAGCTGCATTTCAGAAAATGTTATTATCATTCATGTTTAATTTTTAAAAAAATTTTTTTAAGTTGTCGATGGACCATTATTTAATTTATTTATATGCAGTGCTGAGATTCAAATCTAGGGCCTCGCACATGCCAGGCCAGCGCTCTACCAGTGAACCACAGCCCCAGCCCCCATGTTTGTTTACTACCTTCCCTTTTATTTCTGTTTTGTCCCATAGATTTAGAAGTAAGTTGAAGATATTTAAGGATCTCCTAGATATCTTATTTTTGTTGACTGCTCTTTAATTCTGTTTTCAGAGAGCATTCTCTTTAAGATTTCAATGCTTTGAAATTTATTAATACTTCTTTTACTAGCACTGGGATTCCATAAGCATTAAAAGGTACACGTAGACTGCAGTTGAGTGTAATGTTCTATAAATGTCAATCAGGTTAAGATGGTTGATAATGTCATTCAAGATCCTATCTACATTAACTAAAATTTCTGTCTACTGCGTGTGTCAATACTGGCAAAAGTATATTAAATTCACTACCTAATATTGTGTGCTTATCTATTTAATTCTTATAAATTTTCCTCCATATATTCTGATGCCCTGTTATTTTACGCATATATATAATTGTTGCATTGATCTTATTATAAAGATTTTCTCTAAAATATTACTTTAAATCTCTAGTAGTACCCTTTGTTACTAATATGTTTATCTCATCTTTGTAATTTTTGTGTTTGTATGCTATATTTTTGGAGCCTTTAAAGTCTATTTGTGTCTTTGCATTTAAGATGAATTTCTTGTAGAAGGCAGTCTGCCTTTTTTTCTTTCCACTTTGAATTTGCTTTTCCAATGTCAAATGGTTTCCATGGTTTCAAACGAGATGTCATCCGTCAATTCTGTTATTTCTCTTATGCCATTATTCTCATTTCATGTCAGTTTTATCTTAATGCTCCCAAGGCTTTCTTTTTATTTTTGGCTTAACATACAGCACTTTGATTATACGTTGAGTTTGGCCTGCTTGGAGTTCATGCTTATCTTGCTGGATCTGAAATTAACAATTCCCACTAAATCTGGAAAGTTTTCAGCCATTAGTTTTTTCAATTTTTCCCCCCATTACCTCTCTTTTCCTCTGGGGGTTCCAGGTACACATATATTATACACTTGATAGTGACCCACAGATTTCTGAGATTCTTTGCATTCTTCTTTATTCTTTTTTTCCCCTTTCTGTTCTTTGGACTAGAAAATTTCTATATATTTACCCTCAATTTCATTGATACTATTGCCATGTATGATGTGCTATTAGGCCTGTCTAGTAATTTTGAATTTCAGAATCAATAATGTTCATCTTTATAATTTCCTTATTTAAAAATGGTTCAATTTCCCTACTGAGATTGCTGTTATTACAAAAATATATTTTCCTTCTATTCTTTCAATATAATTTCATTTGGCTTTTTGGCCTCATTTGTACAGAATAAACATCCTGAACTAAAACCTTTAAATTGGAAATGCTCCAAAAGACAAAAAGTTTTTCAGCACTGACATGATGCCACAGGTGGAAAATTCCACACCATGCAACTTCGCTTTGTACATAGAGTTATTTAAAATATTACATAAAATTACTGTCAGGCTATATGCATAAGGAATATATAAAACTAATTTTGAGTTTACACTTGGGTCTCATCCCTAAGACATCTTATTATGCATATGATAACATTCTAAAATTGGAAGATATCCAAAATCAGAAACAATTCTGGTCCCAAGCATTTTGGATAAGGGATATTCAATCTGTAAAAGCTGCTTCTAGGTAGGGAAATATAATATCTAGGCCCACTTAATTTTTATTGACTTTTATCTTAAGGCAACACTTTCCTGTTTCTTTTGCATGAAGCATTTCTTAGTTGAAACTGGACATTGTACATATGTTGTATCAACAAGTTCTGCATTTCAGCATGTTCTTCTGAGTGTTATAAAGGGCAATTAACTTTTCTGGATTCCACTGCGATCTTCATCTCTTCCCATGGTGTGGCTTCTATCTCTGCTCCATTCATCTGACTTTCCACTGCTCCTTTTTAAGCCTTGTGGTTCCTCCGCTATGTCTACGAAATTTGGCAATCAACCAGTACTTGGCCAGAGTTGGAACTTACCCATTCTGAGATTTTGTTTTTCCCTTGCTTATAGGAGTTTCCCTAATTTCTAGCTGTTTTTCCAGATTTGAATTCTTTACTCTGACATTTCAGTCTTTTTCTTGCCTGAGCTGTGCATTACTCTTTGAAGACTCTGAACTCAGGAAAGGAGACCCTGTCACTCTATCTGGTCTCAGCTAGCTTTTTTGCTGTGCCCTCTGCACCTCTCACATGCATGCACAATTTGGCTGTGAGTCAGATTTATGTTTTGAATTTGTCTCACTTGCACCATTTTTTTTTGCTAAGATTTCTCCCTTCCCCCTGGGCCACCAGGCATTTCCAGATGAATTACTGACCATGAAGTCCCCAGAACTCTGACGGTTTTAGGTGGTAATGTTGATAGATTTGTCCACTACTGTCTTTGGTTTTTTTTTTTTTTTTTTTGGTACCGGGGATCGAACTCCGGGGTACTCAACCACTGAGCCACATCTCCAGCCCTATTTTGTGTTTTATGTAGAGACAGGGTCTCAATGAGTTGCTTAGCGCCTCGCCATTGCTGAGGCTGGCTTTGAACTCGCGATTCTCCTGGCTCAGCCTCCGTAAGTGCTGGGATTACAGGCTTGCACCACCGCACCCGGCTCACTACTGTCTTTTGTAGCTGCAGCTACAGAGATGGACAGAACCCTTGGGCCAACAAGCCATGAAATCACAATTCTTATCTCTTTGGTATGCAAGTCTTTGAGACTCAATTCTCCTATAGCTGCTGTTGGATACTTTCCAATTTTTTTTTTTCTTAGTCTAGTTTTTAAAATTTTTTTTCTTCTGTGTTCACTTTTTTTTTTTTTTTTTTTGGTACTGGGGATTGAACTCAGGGGTACTCGACCACTGAGCCACATCCCCAGCCCTATTTTGTGTTTTATGTAGAGACACGGTCTCACTGAGTTGCTTAGCACCTCGCCATTGCTGAGGCTGGCTTTGAACTCATGATTCTCCGGTCTCAGCCTCCCTAAGTGCTGGGATTACAGGCTTGAGCCACTGCGCCCGGCTCTGTGTTCACTTCTGACTTCTCCATTTTTTGCAGTTACCAGAAGCAAATCATCCTTTCCCTTCACTGTCATTTTAAGTGGGTCCCTTGGGAGGGAAAACAATAATGCCTGCCATCCACTGCTACCTCTTACTCCATTTTGTCTCTTACCTTATTCCTGTACCAAAATGTCTAAGGCACTAGTGGCAACTAATGGCCAGTAAAAGTCTATTTTCAGGTTCCTATCCCACCTGGCTTCTTTCTCCATTGTCTTAAATGCCATGAATGTGCTGATGGTGACCCATTTCTACCTCTAGCATTAACATCTTTTTTTTTTTTTTTTTTTTTAGTTATAGATGGACACAGTGTCTTTATTTTATTGCTTTGTATGTGGTACCGAGGATCGAACCCAGGGCCTCATGCATGCAAGGCAAGCACTCTACCACTGAGCTACAATCCCAGCCCGTAGCATTAACATCTTGTCTAACATCCCATAACTGTCTATTTATTACATCACAAGTTTGAGTTGTCTGGGAGGACAGCCATTTCAAAAGCCATGATAAATATTGTGGATAATAGGTCATTGGCTTCATCCCTGGGCTCTCTGGGATCTCACAAATGCACCAGAGGCCAGCTACAATTCATTTATAAAATTCTTCAGCACTTGAAAGCTTAATGATGTTTAAATTTGCCTTTCATAAGAATGGATCCAGCTTTTGTTTGGTCTAAATCTTACACAATTTGTAAGGTCTTTTTAAGGAAAGGTATAAAATTATGAATCCAATGTTGCTGAGGTTCCTTTGAGACCATATAGAAATTGATGGCATGACTCAAGTATCAGACATTTCTGAATCTGCTCCTTCTACTTATCAAAGGTTCTTTGAGAATAATCCTCTTACATACAGAAGGAACTTTGTAGTGAAATACTCATATACATATGCATCACCTCAATCAATATATACATTCTTGATTCCATGTATCAATAAATGCTTATTAAGTGAATAAATTAGTTTTTCAATAATTTTATGTCTTATAGCCTTTTTTCTCGGTAAAATCAAACTGATCATGTGCCTATATCTATGCCTATATCTGCAAGTAGGCAAATGTTTTCCTGGTTTAGTTTTATCCAGTTGCTCCCAAAGCTTTAAATCATTACCCATGAATATTAGCCATGACTGGCTGTGTGAAAGCGTTTTGCTTGAATAAACACCCTCCTGTAACATTTCCCCCAACCAGAACTGGGAAGGTGGTTCTAAAAGTGTTTCCATCTCATCTTAGTCATGCTTGGCCAACTTATTCTTCCCCTCAATCAACTTCCTTCCTGGTCCCTTCTCCATTCCCAACACTTCAACTAACCTTCCAACATCACTTCTGTAATCCTTAGTTATAACAAGACACTTGGGAACAAAATTCTATCATTTATTGTTTTAAAATGATTTGTTAGGATACATTTTTGCTGAAGCTGTTATTCACCATGCATTATGAAGAACTGAGGTCTACAGATTTGCAATAAGCCTTGAAAATCTGGCCACAGTCTCAAACATTAAATATTCATCTGCTGCCTCCCTTAGAGTTTCATTTAGCCAAGAAACTTCGCAGTAATTAACTCTATCTCTTGCAGGAGACACATTGCCAAGTTTTTAGCTCAAAGAACAATACTGTGAGGAAAAACTAGTTTCAGAGGTCAATGCAGGTCTATTGTTAGAAATACTCAGAATTCATAATAATTAAGATTTGGTCGGGGCTGGGGTTGTGGCTCAGCGGTTGAGCACTTGCCTTGCATGTGTGAGGCACTGGGTTCGATCCTCAGCACCACATAAAATAAATAAAGGTATTGTGTTCATCTATAACTAAAAAATATATATATTTTAAAAAAAAGATTTGGTCATTACTTAGAGAAATCACCTCAGAAGAAGAGTAGTGGGAAGAGACAGACTAGGGAGATGTTTGTCAAGGAATATAAAATTTCAGCTAGGAGACTGTTCAAAAGAAATCTAGTATAACATGGTAACTATAATTATTAACATGTTTCACTCTTGAAAATTCCTGAGAGAACAGATTTTAGGCATTCTCACTACAAAAAAATATGTCAGGTAATGCAGGCATTAATTAGCCTGAGTTAGCCATTTTACATTGTATGTTTCAGAAGAACATGTTATGCCATCAGTATATACAATTTTCATCTGTTAAAATAAATTTAAAAAGAGTAGGTCAAGGGAAGGGATAAGAAAAAAAGTATTGAAATTAGAGTAGAAAATGTTTTTAGGAAAGCAAGCAACAAAATAAGCTTCTGAGCTCAGTCCAGTGAACATTTGCTCTTATCCTTGGGCTCATCCCAAAGTTCAACTTTATTCTCAATTTAATCTAAAACATTTTGTTTTAAAGGATTTTGTGAAACAGGAAGGGAGGAATGGAGGAGGGGAGGGAACTTGTCTACTAACCAGGGCTGATATCTCTTTAATGTTTCTAAAACAAAGACAATTAAAAAAGAAATATCAGAAGAATAAATATTTTACATTATCAGTTCACAAATAGAGTATGCTATAACTATTAATTTCATCACAAGTTCTTTTAAACTTTAAATTTTCTTATAGGGGTTCAAATTTCAAAGATCCATGAAAAAACTACTTTTATTCTTTGGCTTCTTAAATTTCAGTACAATTTAAGCTATCACTATCAGATTAGCAAAGTTCATTTTGTGTCATCCGAAGAAATCTTATACCTTTCCATCCAAAACACAGAGATTAAAATTAGTCCAAAATGCACACAAAAACTTAGTCCTCTCACTAACACCATTGATATTCTCATATGTTTATTAGGGCCCAAGAGCTAACCATGATTATTATATGATCTTCCTAAATTGTAATTTTAGATATTTCTTCTTCATTCACAATTCATCATCTCCAAAGCCAACAAATATAAATTACCTTCGTCAAGAGAGGTTCCTTCTGACAAACTATCCCAGAATCCTGCAGGGCTTGCTCATAGTTCCTCATGGTTAAATGTAAATCCGCTCGTAGCAGCAATAATGAGATATCATCAGGGGCTGGAAGACAGAAGGAATACAAATGAGTAAAAATGACTGCATATGAAAACAAATAATCCTTCAACCATTAAAAAATATTAAATTAGAAAAGCAGCATAAAGACAACATAAGAATAAGTCCTCCCTCTGATACTATTTAGAGTTGAGTGGCTTGATGAGTATAATTTGCAGAACTTCTCTCAGGAAAATAGAAACAAGACTAACAATACATCAAAACACACCAAAAACAAAACAAAAACCAGACAGACGATGAGTATTCCTGCATGCACACAAACTAGTCATCTCTAATAAGAGACCCAAGGACCACCAAGTCATCCTAATGCTGCAGGTTGAGCATCCCTAATCCCAAATCCAAAATGCTGTGAAATCTGAAACTTTCTAGAGCACTGACATGACACTCAAAAGAATTTCATATTTTGGAGTACTTCAGATTTCAGATTTCTGGATTAGGGACGCTCAAGCAGTAAAGTCTATGCAAATATTCCCAAATCCATATTCTGAAACCCTATAGACCAAGCATTTTGGATAAGAGATATTCAGCGTGTATAATTAATCATTTTAAAGGGCGATTGAAGATGTTTCATTGAAGTACACAAGGAAATTCCTGCTTATGAAACAGAAAGGTAAGACCTAATTTGCTTTCCTATATAACCTGTATGGATGCTAATTTACCCACATAACTGTACCTAAGTCCAGTCCTCCTAAGTTTGCTCTCTTAAGAGAACAAAAGCTTCCTTTCCCTAGATTCTGCATACACAAGATACCTGGGTAATCACCCATATGCTACTACAGACATCCGCCCAGCTGTACAGGAGCCCAGAGTGACTGGACTACCCAGGAAGCAAGAGTGACTCTCTAAAGTGACATGTAGTCATAGCCAGTACTGACAGAGCCCAAGCATGAAAGCAGAATTGTCACAGCCGTCTTCCATGTTGCTGGCCTTGGCTCACTCCACCAGCCCATTCAGGATCGCTGTGACAGGGCTACACCTGTGCCCTTCAGTTGATCGATGGATCTTCTGGCCACCTAAAATGTGTTCTCATCTCTCTACCTAACACATTCTCAGTGTGCTCCAAATCCTTGACCTTGACCCTTTCTCACACTTGGTTCTCTCCCAATGCTGGTATGCCTTCTTTCTTTTTACGCAGGTAAGTGAGCAAATGTGTGTAAAAAATCTTGTGCAAGAAGATGGCCCATCAAGACAGTGAGCAAAAAATATTACTAAGTGTGTTATCACTACATATGTGCAACATAGAGAAGGCTTGAGGAAAAAAGGGAAAATGGGGAAAGAAGCGGCAGAAGTCAGACAATAAAATGTAAATCATTTAAAAAAAAACGCATTTTTTGGTATAGCTAATTGGCTGGAGCAGAAGTCAGCAACTTTTTTTTCTGTAAAAGGCCAGATAATAGCATTTAAGACTGTAGATCCAGAGAAAACTGGAGGATATTATTCAGGTACTTGTTTAACAAAAGAGAAAACAAATTTTTCCACAGAGTTGATTGATGAAATTCAAAATATAACAATTTTTTTTTGGTATTGTAGGTCTCCTAATGAGAAGAAAGGTATCCTTTGTGGAGCAATAACATTTTCCTCAATTAAGGTTCATAGTTTGTGTTTGAAAAGCAAGTAAAAATGTTCACCTGTTAATTATAATTCATGAGATTTTATGTGTTTCAACTTTGAAAATGCACAAAGGAACTATGAAATACACAAGAATATAATTTTAAATCGAGCATTTCTGTTTGGAAAACATTAACAAATTCTGTAAGATTCTTCTCAGGATATATGTCATAGTAGCATGTCATTACTTACTAAATATAATAGCATCATTTCCAACCAAAAGATTAGGTGAAAGTTCCTTAATTGTAGTTAAAGAAATCTGATATATAATTCTCTTTTGGAGATTTTTAGAAATCTTAAAAAAAAGAAAAAAAAATGCTACTGTAACTGTAGTTTGATCTTGAAAACGTGCCGCAGATCTGCACATACCACTCAAGTCTCTTACTAGCTCTAACATCGCCAACTGATTCTCCTGAATTCTAAGGAGGTGGATCATATGCAAAGGATTAGGTTTGATCCTTCTATTTTAATATGTACAGGTCTTATTTTATTTTACTCTCTTGTTGCAATAATAGTGACAACGCTCTCTCTCTCCACCCTACTCTCTATCTACTCTCTGAAATGCTAAAGATCGAACCCAGGGCCTTGTACCTTTTTCTTACTGATTTGAAAAAGAACATGTCTAATTTGTTTGTGTGGAGGATTGAACCCAGAAATGTTTTACCACTAAGCTGCACCCCCAGACCTTTCTCTTTTTTATGTTCACACAAGATCTTGCTAATTTGCTGAAGTTGGCCTCAAACTTGCAATCCCCCTGCCTCAGCCTCCCTAGTAACTGGGATTACAGGCATGTGCCACTGTACTCTGCTGTTTTGATGTTTGCCATAAGGCTCTAACAGAGCATACTTACTGGTCAAGCTAGGTAAGTAGCTAGGCTCATAGCTTTGGGCCTGAGCTATTCCTAGTTTTCTGTAAGGGTTTTCTAACAAGAGAGTGTTGAATTTTACAGATGCTCTTTCAGTATCTGATACATGTATCATCATTTCCTCTGATCTGTTGCAGTGAATTACACTGAAAGATTTGTCTAATACTGAATTATCCTTCCATTACTAAAATATAAATGCCAGACTCAAATATTAAGAAATTTAGTTTAGGATTTCAGCATTTATATACGCATGTACCGCTAGCCTATAAACTTTTTCCTGTGCAGTATCAAGATTACACCAACCTCATAAAATGAAATGGAACTCTTCCCATATTTTTCTAGGATTTTAAATAAAAATGCCAATCAACCTTTGAAAGACTGAGAGGACTGGGGTTGTGGCTCAGTGGTAGAGCACTAGCCTAGCATGTGTGAGGCACTAGGTTTGATTCTCAGCACCACATATAAATAAATGAAATAAAGATCCATTGACAACTAGAAAATATTAAAAAAAAAAAAAAAGACTGTGAGAACTTGCTTGGCCTCAGTACCCTTTTAGCAGAAGAAAATCCCTGGATAACATTTCAGTTTGTTTTAGGTTATTGGTTCATGTCAGCTTGTTACTTCTTCCTGGATCAATTTTGATAATTTACATTTTTCTTAAAATTGTGACTTTATATAGTTTTAAAATCTGTCATAAACTTTTATATCTACAATGATTCTGCCTTTCATTCCTGATGCTATTTGTGTTCAGCTTCCTTCTTCATCACCAAGTGCCACACATTTGTCTCTTACTGGTCTTTGGAATGAGCTAGTTTCTGACTTGTTAACCAATTCCATTTTTCATCTCATGATTTTAATTATTTTTCTTAATTATTTTCTTAATTATTTTGTTTATACAAGCTTTGTGTTTGCTTAGTCTTGATGAAACATCCTGAGTTTAAAACACATTTCAATTAGGTTAGTCAGCTTTCTGTCACTATGATAAAATATCTGAGAAAAACAATGTAAGTGGGAAGATTTATTTTGGCTCACAGCTTGAAAGCGTTTCAGTCCACAGCCAGCCAGCTCCATAGCTTTGGGCCTCAGGCAAGGCAAAACATCATGGCAGAAGGTGGGTGGGTGGCAGAGTAGAATTGCTTACCTCACAGCAGCCAGGAAGCACAGACAGAGAGAAGGGGCTGTGGGCAAGGCATCTCTCTCTGGGGTGTACCCACAGTGACCTACTTGCTCCAACTAGGCTCCATCTCCTATAGTTTCCAACATCTTCCAATAAAGCCATCTAATCATGGATCTGTCAATGGATTGATCCACTAAAGTGGTAAGAACTCTCAGGATCCAATCACCGGAAGCTCCACCTCTGAACGCTGTGGCCCTGGGGACCATGACTTCAACACATAAGCCTTTGGAGGACAATACAGGTCTCATGAAAATTTACGTTATTTTATTTTCCATCATTCTTTTCTAAGGAATGCATTTAAGTCTCCTATCCTCACGTTCCAAAGGCTAGTTTACCTGAAGTCCAAAATTAATCAAACAAACTTCCCATAGTCACTAAACAAATCCAACCATTTTCTTTGTTGACTTTGGTGATTCATTCATGAAGCCAGCACTTCATAGTTCAGCCTCTTAGACCACGTAAAATAAGTGCATGTACGTTTTCTCCCATCCAAGCACTAACAAGGCCTGACTCTGCTTAGCTTCCAAGACCTGATGAGATCAGACACATCGAGGGTGGTACAGCTGTACACTAGCTACACATTTTTTAATAGGTATTTTTTTGTTGTAGGTGGACACAATACTTTTTATTTCTATTTGTATTTTATTTCTATTTTTATTTCTATTTGTACTGGTGCTGAGCATCAAACCTAGCTCATGCGTGCTAGGCGAGCACTCTACCACTGAGCCACAACCCCAGCCTCCAGCTACACATTTTCTAAGCACGAAGCCTTAAGCTTTCAACTAAGGGATTTATTCAGGAATCACTCAAAAATAAATAGAAAAGGGAAAGCAATTTAAAATTCTTCATGTGCAGAAAGTACACAGCAGAAAAAATGTGTACCTGCACTTGCCAAAGAATTGAGAAAAAATTTCACAAGGTTCACCAATTAATCCCTGTACAGGGACGCATCAAAACAGGACCTCCTAAAATGCTCCGCGAGAAGAGCCTGCATTTTGAGTTCAGGGTTGACTACACGCTGTCCTTCTCCAGCTGCAACCAGCATCACTGTGGTACCAGGAGCTAGGGTTCCTGCGGTAAACCGTCAAATGTGCGTGCAGTGGTACAATGTCATTTAAAGAGTTCAATGAAATGACACCTAAATCAATAAAGCTGGGTGGAGTTCTCTGGGAACAGAATTAATGAATAGCAACACTCCTCAGAAGCTACTTTTCAAGCTGATACAGGGCTTAAGTCAAGCACTAGCCTTAGCATCTCTTAGCATTCCATGTGGAGCAATGCTGGTGGAAATAAAATCCTTCAACTGCTGTTCTTCAGATGAAGGCATATTGATTTCGCCTGGAAAAATATGTCTGGCTGGGTAAAAACATTCAGACAGACTTTTTTTTCTTTCACTATTTAAAAGATGCTATTCCATTGTCTTCTGATTTCAATAACCTTGTCTGAAAGTCAGCTATACATCTTATTATGGCTTGAAGGAAATGTGCTGTCTTTTCTAACAGCTTTTAAGTTTCTCTTTGATTTTCAGTAACCTGACTATAATAGATGTATTTGTTTTTATCTATCTATTTATTTTTTGGTGTGTGTGTGTGTGTATATGAGGTGTGTGTGGACACAAGGGCATGCTTGTGTTTATCCTATTGGGCTGACTGAGCTGCTTCCTTTTTATTGATTTTTTTTAAATAAGAACCAGGAATATTTTTATTGTGATGAAATTTACATAACATAAAATTAGCTATTTTAAAGTACACAAAACAATGGCATGTAGTACATACGAAATGCTGTCAAACTACCACCTCTGTCTCAGATCCAAAACATTCTGACTGAGCTTCTTGATTCAGTGAGTTAAAGTTTTTCATCAGCCTTGGGAAATTCTCAGCCATTTTTTTTTCTTCAAGCCATTTTCTTTTCTCGCCCATGTTTCTCTCTCTCTCTCTCTCTCTCTCTCTCTCTCTCTCTCTCTCTCATTCCAATTTCATAGATTTTAAAACTTTTGTCTTTGCCCCATTATTTCTTCTGCTGTATTTTATGCTTTTTCTGTTATGATTGTTTGTAATTTTCTATTGACTTGTTTCTGAGTTTTCTCACACCAACTTGTGATGTACCCAGTCCACTTTTTTTAACTCATCTAAGTAATTCCCACCCTCAGATGTGGTACCGTGCAGTTCTAGAATAACCATGTGGTCTTTTGTATAGCAAATTATGTGCTGAATTATCTTTTCATATCTTTATTTATCTGTTCTTTTTAACATATGTATTTGTTATTCTGAATTCCATTTACGACTTATTGGCCAAAACTAGTCACATGGCTCCAACTAATCTCAGGTGGGCCAGGACACTCAATCCTACCTTGTTTGGGGAAGGTATAAAGAGATATTTGGGGAACAGACTAAATAATACATTTGGTCATGTCACATAACGTGTCAAAGCCTAGGTCTAATCACAGGTATTCTGCTTCCAAACATCTGTGAACGTTTTTTATTATATCAAAACCTCTATTTGAGGCTAATTTATCATTAATTGAAGTATTTTCTGTAAATTATTTTTTTGCAGTGCTGGGGATGAAAACCATGGCCTTGTGTATGCTAAACAGGCACTCTACCACTGAGCCACACCCCCCCCCCTCCACTTTTCTGCACAATTTTAAACTTGGGAAACTTTTTTTTTGAATTTTTGTAAAAGTAATACTGAATATACTCAATAATTAAGCTGTCATATGAATTGACTGAAACAGTGTAAAATTTTTAAATTAAGGTCTGATATACGCACGGAAAAGCTTAAAAACGTAAGTATATAGTTTCATAAACCATCACAAAATGAACATACCTGTGAATCCATCCCCTAGGTCAAGAAACAGAACACCACCTCTACCCACAGGCAGGTCCCTCTCATGGTACTTCCTTTCACTCTTTTTTTTTTTTTGGTGGGGTGGTTACTGGGGATTGAACTCAGGGGCACTCAACCACTGAGCCACCTCCCCAGACCTATTTTGTATTTTATTTAGAGACAGAGTCTCACTGAGTTGCTTAGCGCCTCACTTTTGCTGAACCTGGTTTTGAACTCCCGATCCTCCTGCCTCAGCCTCTGGAGCCGCTGGCATTACAGGCATGTGCCACCGTGCCCAGCTTCACTCACTGTTTCTTTTCATCCATCAGAGATAACCACTGTCCTTATTTATAACACCCTCTAGTAATTTTGTCTGTTTGGACTTACAGGTAAATTTATCACACAGTATAAATGCTTTTGAGTCTAGTTTCTTTCACTTAACGTTACATTTGTGAGATACAGCCCTACTGTAGTTTGTAACAGTAATTGGTTTTTCTTTCTGCATAGTATTCTGTGAAGACATCATAATATATTTACCCATTCTGCTCTCATTGGACATGTGGTTTGTTTCTACATTAGGAATATTTTTAACAATGATATACACTGTTGTACATTTGTGTGTACTCCTTTAGTGCATATATTCATGCACCTCTTTGAAATTGTTTGGCCAAAGGTCTTGTTTAACATTTGTAGATATCAAAAGAATTTTCCAGGGGTATAATCTGTAGTCCCACCAGCACCATATGAGAGTTCTCATTTTTCCACATCTTCTCCAACTTCTAAATATAGACGAAGTACTGGAAATGAAAATTCAGTGTCTGAATGGGGCAGTGCAGTAAATAAAAAATAATATTTTATAGAGAAGATACACAAATAATATTTTGGATGTACAGTTAAAGTAAATTTCACTTGTTTTTTATTACCCCTTTAAAAGGGCAACCAGAAATTTTTAAATTATTTATGTGGCTTATACTATAGGTCTACTGGATAATGCTGCTGTACACCATAAATGAATATATAAGATAGCTGAAAACTTGAAAATATACAATCTGTTAGAGTGTGGACATATTGGTTGCAGAAATTATACAGAATATTTGTTATGTAAGACAAGTTAACCCATTAAGTCCCATGTTTTCAATCCTGCCAATATTTCAATGAAATTGATATAGATGTATTAAAATAGGTCGAAATATCATAATCTGGAGCTTATATATGTGACATATACATACATATAATATATGTGTATATTTTCAAGTGCTCTAATTATTCCCCTATTTTCTCAAAAGGCTAAAAGTCAAAAACAACATTTATTTCCAAAGTTACCATATATGGTACATTTCTTGCTCAATTTTTTAAAATAGGTGTCCCACATCTGAGATGACAGAACTTAACAGGTTAACTGCTCTATTCCAGCAGAACATTCCCCAAATTAGATATTCCTATGTGTCACCTGTTTACTAAACCATAACTTGTTCTAAAGACAATTGAACTTCACCTTGTAGTGTGTCTTCTCAAAGAATAAACCTTAACCCTAGGTTTAAAATAAAAGCCATACTGATACACAGATTCTTCCAGTAACAAAATATGAAACCACGTCTCATGACTTAAATCATATACATGATTTAAATCATACACAACCCTTTTATAAAACCAGAAAATGAACCTCCACGCACTGCCCAACACAACTGCCCACAGAGCAAGCATACTTATTCAAAGTCAAATACAACAGCGGAGTCTAGTCTTCCCCTAAATTATGTACTGTTAACAGGTGGTGGTTGGGAGGGGCAAGACCGTGATGCTGGTCATAGACCAGATCAATGAATGGAGAAATGATTAGGAACCACATGCACGGTCGGTATTATCTTAACCTAACAACATATGATGGCCTTTGGCACAGAAAGGAGGATAGAGCCAGAGGAAATGAGGTAATGAACGAGTGGGATAGGCTCCTTCCTGGATACCAGCGGACACCCCAAAGCAAATCCTGCCCCAGCACAAGGCACTCGGTTCTGGGTCTCCAGTATACCAATTACTGCCATTTTCCTGCAAGAGGACAAAAAACACGTTGTCATCCTCCCATTGTAACAGCCGAGAAGGGCTGAAAGGCACAATTACGAGGCCCTGCACAGCTGCTCAGGGAGGCCAGGAAAACTTACCCAGGTCTTGGAAAAGACACGACCAGGGGGTACTTCTGCCAGTGGCCACGCTGGCTGCAGGGTGTGGCCGTTAACACCTAACTACCTTTAGAAAGCAGAGCGCTTCCCCCAAGCCTGAACAAAGCTCTCCAAAGCCTTGGACCCCAGGCCGCCTCCTCGCCCCGTCGCTCGGGCCGACAGGTGTGCAAACAGGCGGGCCCGCCCCCGCGGCTGACTTACCCAGCTCCAGGGCCTGGTCGCACCTGAGCAGAGCGGCCTCGGGCTGTTGCTGGCGCTGCAGAGTCCGCGCCTGGCTCGCCAGCTTGCGCAGCAGGCACTCGGAGGGGAAGCACTTCTCCAGCACGCAGCTCAGCACCACGTTGACGCGCCGCGCCTGCGGCCGCGCGGGCCCGCACTCCACGCAGCGCTTGCAGACCGTGAGCCCGCACGGCAGGGTCACCGGCTTGTGCAGCAGCCTCCGGCAGCGCGGGCAGCCGAGCAAGTCGCGGGGCGCGATGGGCGTCGAGGACTGCCGCCCCTCGCCCGGAGCCTCGGCCGCGCGGCCCGGGGGAGACTGCCGCCACTCGCGCTGGCCCAGGGCGCGCGCGAGGCCGCCCGCCAGCTCGCTCAGCTCCTCAGGCCGCAGCGCCCCGAGCCTCGCGGCTCCGCGGAACGCGCCCAAGGCCTCGGGGAGGCGGCCGGCGCGGGCCAGCGCGTTGCCCAGCCGCAGGCACAGGCCGCGGTCGGGCTGCGCCAGGCCGGCCAGCATGGAGCGGAAGAGCTCGGCTGCCATCTCGTACTCTCCCGCGCGGAAGGCCTTGTCGCCCTTCTCTAACTGCTGGGCGAAGGGCTCCCCGCAGTCGCAGCGGGGACACTTGGGGGGCGGCGGCGGCACGGGCTCGGGGCTCATAGCCGCGGGTCTTCGGTGACGCGGACCCAGAGGGAAGACTCGGAGCAGGAAGGATGCTCGGCCGCCCGGAGCCGAGCGGCAGGAGCGCGGCCGCCGTCTTCGCCACCAGCCAGTCGCGTCTGGGGGCGGCGCGCTAGGAGCAGAGGCGACCACGCGCGGGGGCGGGCGCAAGGCTGGGTGGCCGGACGGCACCGGGCCGGGACCCCACAGGGTGGAGGCGGAGAGCGCTGCGAGCGCGGCCGGAGCCCCTGCCCACGCGAGCGCCCTGCGCGTCCCACTGACTTACGTAAGCCAGGTCACTGTGGGAACCTCTCTCGGCGTCAGCTGCTCCTCCCAAGCCTCTCCCTGCTCGCCCCGGGGCGGCCCCGCGCGTGTGTGCGCGCCCCCGCTTCCCGCCGTGGAGCCGCCGGGCGCGCGCCGCGCAGGTACCGCGCCGGGGCCTCCCAGCTCCTCTGCACCGCCGGCCTGCGGGTCCCCGGGGGAGGCCTGGCCGCCGGCAACCTGTGGCTCGCCTTGAAAGCGGGCGGAGGAAGTTACCAGGACTGGTAACGCTGGTAACTGGTAACGCTCCGATTTAGGAAACGGTCTTCCAGGCCTGGGGACCCAGTTCCAGCTGCTGGAACGCAGCTCTGCATGTAATCAGAGACGTTCTAGAACTCGGATTTTAACGTGGGATGTGAGAATATACCGAACTAGGTCCGGGAGGACCAGGGACTTGAGATATTCACAATCACACTGTGCCCTTGATTAGGGAGCAGAAAGAGTATTTAAAAATGTCTCCTCCTATGGAATACCGCAGACAGAAATTGCTGGAAGGAGGGAGTGAAAAGCTACCTTGATGTACAAGCAAAGATTAAATTAAACTCTTTCCGTGCTTATTAACCAGCTTGTAGAATTTACCATGATATAGCCTGCACTTCTCTACCTGTCGCCCCCACTATCTGTTTTATTCTATATTTTGGAATGCAAATCAAACACATGACCATACTCCAGAATCCATAGCTGTTCATTATTTCAAAAAGAAATGTATTCTAAATTCGTGATGTTTTTCTAAATTTAAAAGTGCTGGCCGAAGGCAATATAGACGACCTTGATCACATCTGGAGTTTAGGGAAAGAGGAAATGCCTCCATAAGCAAGGAGAGAACATTTTAGACTAATTCCTAAAAGGGAAAAAGAGACTGCCTTGGCCAGCCCTCTGGTCCTATAGTGAGGAAACAAAGTACCGGGCAAATCCTCTCCCGTCTCCATGAATGATTCTCTTCCTGCTGCTGTCTATTTAATTTGATTGATAGGTCATAGCCAGGGTAGCTTTTAGTCTGTTTCTCATTGCTGAATTATTCCAACTCCCTTTTTGAATCAGTCTGGCTTTTTATTTGTGGTCTATATAACAATTTGCTTGTATTTGAAGGTTGTTGACACAAATTCACAACCAACTCCCAAGAAGGAGTGGGGCCTTGGGAGTAGTTAAACTTGGTGCAAAAAAGAGTGTGTACTAAAAATGATTGAACCTTATAATCTTAGATCTTATTTTTCATATTTTAGACCATTTTTTAGAAAGATAAAGAGGGAAGCTTGCCAGAGTTATGGGTATTAAGAACAAGAAGTGTTTGAAGCAAAAAATATTAATGTGAGATAATATAAGTAGCAATGTGTCACAGAAATAGCATAAAAGTCAGAAGGATATGTTTGTGGTTTTAATACTGTGTGTGAAAAGGTATAATATCACCCTAAGGCAGATTGTGTGAGGCTAAAGATGTATATGCTAAACCCTAAAGCAACCGCCTGAGAACACAAATGAGCTTTACTCAAAGGCCCATCATGGAGATAAAATGAAATTAATCAAAAGAAAACAAAACGAGGTGAAGAATATAGATAATACTAACTAAACAAATAGCAAAATGTGAGATTTAAATAAAATATTATCAATGCTAAAATAATAGACTAAATGCCATAGTTAAAAGGGCAAAATTTTTCAAATTACTTTTAAGGAACATATGCTGGCCACCAAACAAAACAAAAACCTAGCCGGGTGCGGTGGTGCACGCCTGTAATCCCAGCACTTTGGGAGTCTGAGACAGGAGAATCGCAAGTTCAAAGCCAGCCTCAGTGACAGTGAGGCGCTAAGCAACTCAGTGAGACCCTGTAGATAAAACACAATTTTTTTTTGGTACCAGGGATTGAACTCAGGGATACTTGACCACTGAGCCACATCCCCAGCCCTATTTTGTGTTTTATTTAGAGACGGTCTCACTGAGTTGCTCAGCGCCTCACTGTTACTGAGGCTGGCTTTGAACTTGCAATTCTCCTGTCTCAGCCTCCCTAAGTTCTGGGATTACAGGTGTGCGCCACCGTGCCTGGCTAAAACCACTTTAAATGTGACGTACAAATGAGTTAAAGGTAAAAGGTAGCTGTAATCAAAATAAAGGTGGAGTGATGGTCTGATGATGTAGATTTCATAGCCAAAAATATTGTCAGGGGAAAACATTTATAATGATAAAATTCATGGATTCAGAGAACATAATACCCCTAAATATGTGTGCACCTAATATGTGGGCTTCAAAATATTGAAGCAAAAACCAGTAGAGCTGTAAGATAAAATAGACAAATTCACTCTTATGGTTGGGGATTTCAATACCCCTCTCCCCACCACCAGTATAACAAGTATACCAGAAATTAAGGATATGAAAGATTGGAACAATGCTACCTACCCACTCAACCCGACTGATAGCACCTCACACAACTGCATCAGAATGTGGGTTCTTTTCAAGTGTTGGTGGAACATGTCCCAATACAGAACATATCTGAGCCATAAAACAAATCTCAGTAAATTGAAAAGCATTCAGAGTCAAGCCATATCATGTACCCTGCCCATGGTGAATTGAAAATAGGAATTAGAAATAAATTAATATACCATAGAAAATTATATACAAAATATTCAAATATTTGGAAACTAAATAACATACCTCCAAGTAGCTCCTGGAACACATTATCCTATTTCTATATACTAGCAATAAGCATAAGTTGAAATCAAAATGATATTATTACAATATATAATATATTTAAAAAATCTTAAGAAAAACATGAAAAAAGATATGTAAGACCTGAACAGTAAAACCTATAAAACACAACTAAGAGAAATGGAAGAAGATAAACAAATGGAGAAAGATACTGTTCAAGGATCAGAAGACTCATTATTAGGATGTCAATTCTCTTTAAATTGATCTATGGTTTCAACTGTACCTCAATCAAAATCTCAGCATGTCTTTCCATATATATGCAAAAGCTGATTCTAAAATTCATGTGACAGTGACCTAAAATACCCAAAACAACTTGAAAAAAGAACAAAGAAGAGTCTTCATGTCTCATTGATCGAAGCTACAGTAATCAAAGTAGTGTGGTTGTGGTATCAATGAACAGGTAGATCTATGTGATAAAGATGCATTCCAAAAACAGATCCACACACAATTATAGGCTATTGATTTTCAGCAAACACTGTTCAGTGGGTAAAAAATAGTCTTTTCAACAAATGATGCTGGAATTAGTGACTATCCATATGCAAAGAAGAAGAGGAAGAGGAAAACAAGAATTACCTTTACTTTGACCTATACTTACCATAAACAAAAATTAACTCAAAAAGGATGATTGACCTAAGTGTAAACCATTGCACTTTTAAGCTATGGAAACAGGAGAAAATTTGTTACTTTGGTTCTTAGATATGATGGCAAAGCAAGATATAGAAAACAGGGGGTTGGGGGGATGCAGGAAGCCCCTTACATTGGGAATTGTCTGACACAGTGAATCCTCAGTGTTTATACAAAGTTGGCCTAATGTTCACTAGTTAGTAACTAGTTAATAACTAGTTAATATTATTCTTTTGGACATAATGTCACAGATCACCAACATCAAAGTCACTCTGAAACTATGATAAAGTGAGATACAAATAGGGTCAATGTGTGACCTACAAAACATCAAACATCCCTGTCAGCTTAAAGCGGTGATGGCTACCTCCATACCAATTGTAGTTCCTTCAAGCTTTAGTTTACATTCTTATAAACAAGAGTTGTGGAGATACCTAGTCACAGAATTTCACTTGCTTTCTGATAGCATCCAATCAAAGTGAATTCCCAGTTCTTTAGGTATTTCCCAAAATTACCCAACCAAAGCCCAAATCCCCTCAAAGTTTCCTTCTAATGCCCTGTATTAGAAGAGAGAGTCATAGAGACTCTCCATGATTTCTGCAGGAGCATTCTCCCTCACTGCTACAAGGCATAATATGTGTATATTTGTGTGTGTGTGTGTGTGTGTGTGCATGCACACATGTGTGATTTATATATATATATATATCTGGGAGTACTAGAGCACTAAGACATTGAAAAATTGATAAGTAAGGTAAGAATTTCTGCTTGCTGAAAGACATTGATAAGATAGATGCTGCACATTTGGAAAAAATTTTCAGATCATATATTTAATAAAAGACTTGTATCAAAAATATGTAAAGAACTCTCAGAACTCTATAATAAAATACATATAACAATTAAAAAGTGAACAAAAGATTTGAACGGTTCCTTCATTGTAGAAGGTATATTTTGGCAAACAGACACCTGGAAGGATGTTCAACATCATTAGTCTTTAGGAAAATGAAAATCAAAACAAAATAAGCTACCTCTACACAATGATTCAGGTGTCTGCAATTTAAAAGGCTGACTATATTGATCGTTGGCAAGTGCATGGAGAACCTAGAACTCTGGTGTATGGCTGGTGGAGTGTACAAGGTGCATAGCTTGGCAGTTTCTTAAAACCTCAGGCACATACTTACCATATTACTCAGCCATTTCACTTTTAGATGTTTATCCAAGAGAAATAAAAGCTTATGTCCATTCAAAGACTTCCCTATGAAAGTTCATAGCATCTTTATTTGTAACAGCCCCAAACTGAAGCTAATTCATATAGCTATTAACAGGAGAATGGATGGATAAATTGTGGTATATGTATATAATAGGCTCCTACTCAGCAATAAGAAGGAATGGACTATTGGTACATGACTCAACATGGAGGAAATGCAGAATAATTATGCTGAGTGAAAGAATCCAGGCAAAGAACAGGACATGCATGTAAATTATTCTGTTTATATAAAAATCTTGAAGTTACCAATGATAGCAAAACCCGCAATGGTCACGTGATAAGAAGAAGGGATGCGCATGCGTGCATGAGGAAACTTACAGGCGATGGCCGCTTGTCATCTTGGTGGTTGGTGGTGATGGTCTCTAGTAGTTATGGTCTTGTGATGAGTCAGCACTTCTCACAGTGCACTCTAAGTTTATGCATTTGTTGTGTTTCAATTATGCCTCATTAGAGCTGTTTTAAAATCTGTACAGATTTGAAAAGAGATGCTTGAAAATTAAATTTTTTTTTAAATATGTAAGATGCATCTAAACCTATAATTTTCAGGCAATTATAGCCTTACATTTGTATATTAGAGAAGATTAAAAACTGAATGTGCTAACCATCCAACTCAAAAAGTAGAGGGAAGAAGTAAGAGAATAAACTCTCCAAGTAGTAAGAAGACAAAGAGAAGCAATTAGTGAATTGTTCCTATCTTCATAAGAAAAACACACAGCTATCCACTCAAAAGGTAAGAAACAGCCCGGCGCGGTGGTTCAAGCCTGTAATCCCAGCACTTAGGGAGACTGAGACAAGAGAATCGCAAGTTCAAAGCCAGCCTCAGCAATGGAGAGGTGCTAAGCAACTCAGTGAAACCCTGTCTCTACATAAAACACAAAATAGGGCTGGGAGTGTGGCTCAGTGGTCGAGTGCCCCTGAGTTCAATCTCCAGTACCCCCCCCCAAAAAGGTAAGAAACAATGAGTAAAGCAACAAAATGAGACTCTATAACCCAGAGGACAAATCAATCAAAATATATCAGCAATTATAATAAGTGTGCAAGATTAAACTTACCAGTTAATGACTGAAGATGACAGATTGTGAAAACATCCAGTTCAGCTCCATGTTATTTTAAAGAAGCACACCTGAATTATAAGACAAGTGCAAGTTAAAAATACAAAGATGAGGGGCTGGGGTTGTGGCTCAGTGGCAGAACGCTTGCCTTGCATGAGTGAGGCACTGGGTTCGATCCTCAGCACCACTTAAAAATAAATAAATAAAGATATTTAAAAAAAATACAAATATATACAAGAGAAATACTAAAGTAAAGCTAGAGCAGCTGCATCAATAGTAGATAAAAATGGTTCTTAAGATAAAGAGCATCATTAGTGACAGTCACACCTAATGATAAAAATGTTCAACACACCATAAATATATTAAATTCTATGCAGGTTTGCAACTAATAAAACAGTCTCAAAATACATAAAGAAAAAAATTTAAGGAACTACTTGGATAGTTAAGAGCTGATGAAGGAAAATAAAAGTTTACTTTTTTAAAGGATAATTTTTATTTGTTTTTAAGAGCCCTTTACTATGGAAGTTTTCAAGCATATACAAGAGTAGAAAGGATAGAAATAATGAAGCTCCATGTATCCATCTCCAGCCTCAACACCTCCTTGCTGATCTGTTCCCCACTTTTCTGTTCCCCTGCATTTTCCAGCAGACTGACATCATTACATTCCTCTGTTAATGATTTGGCACAAATCTCCAAAGGATGAGGAATTCTTTAAAAAAGAAACTACCATGCTTTCATCACACTTGAAAAATAATTAACAAGAATCACTTCATATCACCAACTGTTCAGTCTGTTCATAGTTCTGATTGTCATTTTGTTCTCATGAGAAACTTACTTTTAAAAGAAGGGATAGCTCTGAGCTTGGCCCCTCAGATATATCTTACAAAGTAACATTTTGAAACAATGACAATATAAACACACAGACAGATATAGTAGAGAACAGCAGTTAGTGGAAAACTGCATTAAAAATGTTCGTTTAGTCAGGCGCGGTGGCTCACACCTGTAATCCCAGCACTTTGGGAGGCTGAGACAGGAGAATCGTGAGTTCGAAGCCAGCCTCAGCAACAGCGAGGCGCTAAGCAACTCAGTGAGACCCTGTCTCTACATAAAACACAAAATAGGGATGGGGATGTGGCTCAGTGGTCGAGTGCCCCTGAGTTCAATCTCTGGTACCAAAAAAAAAAAAGATGTTCCTTTAAAGGTTGTATGAATCTGAGGCAAAGAAAGTAACAAAATTGCCATCTCCCAATGACTTGTAACAAAGTATTCAAGAACTGGCTAATACTATGGAAAACCAACCCACAGAATTTAAAAAGAAAGGAAAGCAAAGCAAAGCAATGTTATTGCAGGTTGATGAATGCTGGTGTAGCATTAATGTGGAAATTCTTTTTGGATAATATGAACTTGAAGGTGATATGGAGACTCTCTTCTTTAGCATCATTGCCAACAAACACAACGATGTGGCTCTGAATCGTTACACCCTTAGGAGGATTGCCTAGGAAGGATTTTTTTTAAAGTGTTCTGGATTTGAGGTTTCGTGTTCTCATGGTGAAACTGCCTTGACAGGAAAACATCCTGGACTTGTCACACAGATTAAAGAGTTTGAGCCAGAATATAAAATAATGCCCTGCAGCTGCTATCAAAAATGTCAGTTCCACCAAAGGGCCCTTGGTGACATAGTGAAAATCATAAAATGTGTCCAAGTCAGCATTATTGTCTTTATTTTGTGCAACCACAACAGCATCATAAAGAAGTAGTGTTATTGGCTGTTGGGACGCTCCAGGGGAAAGTCCTAAGAATGTGGGAACTACAGAATGATGATTTAATGCTCATTAGTGAATCCTAGTTTTTAAATATATAACTTGGATAACCAGACTTGCTTATTTGTCGGTCAAATAAGCAGGGTTTTTTTTTTTTTTTTTTTGGTACCGAGGATTGACTCAGGGGCACTTGACCACTGAGCCACATCCCCAGCCCTATTTTGTGTTTTATGTAGAAACAGGGTCTCACTGAGTTGCTTAGCGCCTCGCTGTTGCTGAGGCTGGCTTTGAACTCGCGATTCTCCTGTCTCAGCCTCCCAAAGTGCTGGGATTACAAGCGTGCACCACCACACCTGGTTCAAATAAGCAGTTTTTAATGATCCTTTGCCTCCACTCGGGGAAGAAATGCAACAGGTTTTTCAATACAGAAGATCGAGGGCAAGAGCAAAAAGCTCAGGCATAGAGAAGCAGCAGATCTGCAGATAAACCACGATGATCAGTTATTTAGGTAATGTCCTGGAGTTGCACATTTGTAAAAAGTTATCATCATATTTTCTACACATTTGACCCAGTGCTTTGAATTATTATCTTTTCCCCCCCTTTTTGTAGTACTGGGAATCAAACCTAGGACCCGGCACGTGCTAGGTAAGAACTCTACCTCTGAGCCACATCCCTGTCCCTAAGTTTAATTTCTTTTCTAAAGAGTTGCTCCTAAGAAATTCATAGATCAAGAGTAATTTCTTCTATCAAAAGGTAATTTAAATTAAGTTATACCTTTTCAGGGAAAATTGTTAAGACTTGAGACTGATAAGGACTAAAGATTATTTTTGAACAAAATATAGTGACACTTGCGTCATTTTGGAAAAAGATCAATATTAGTATCCTCAATTCATGAAGACTCTTGAAATTTTAAGTTAAAAAACAATTAATCTTTTAAGCAAGGCATGGTGGCATATACCTGTAATCCCAGCGACTTGGAAGGCTGAGGCAGGACGATTGCATTTTGAGGCCAGCCTCAGCAACTTAGGGAAAACTTGTCTCAAAATTTAAAAAAACAAAAAGGTCTGGGGATATAACTCAGTGGTAAAGCACACCTGAGTTCAATCCCCAGTACAAAAGTTAAAATTTTTTTAAAACAATGTTTTAAATTAAAACTCTTATTAACTAACATTCTTCTGTGAGATGGTTTGTCTACTTGTAATGTTAAGATAAAATATAGAGTAAAACAAAGTGGGACACAGGGCGATGGCTCACGCTTGTAACCCCAGCACTTTGGGAGGCTGAGGCAGGAGGATGGTGAGTTCAAAGCCAGCCTCAGCAACGGCGAGGTGCTAAGCAACTCAGTGAGATCCTCTGTCTACATAAAACACAAAATAAGGCTGCAGATGTGGCTCAGTGGTTGAGAACCCTTGAGTTCAATCCCTGGTACCAAAAATATATATATATTTATATTTATATAAATATATGTATTTATTTATATATTTATATAAAATATAAATATATAGGTACTTATTTATATATATAATAAATATATATTATATAAACATATATATATTTATATATATATATAAATAATATATTTATTATATAAATATATATATAGAGAGAGAGAGAGAGAGAAACACTATCTACTATAAATACCTTTATTGACAATCTAATTTAGATTAACTAACAAGCAAAAATCCAGCTCTAAAGAGTTTACAAATTGATACACATGGCACTTAAGGGTGCACATGGGCATTTCATATGGAGAATAATGATTTTTCTCATGACATTTATTTAATTACAATTGCAAAATGACCCAAAGTTACAAGCACATAATTACTTGTGCACATGCATACATTTCCATGCTTGTGCACGATTTCATTATTCTTTCTTTCTTCTAGTGTTAGGCTTGTACTGCTTGTATTTATTGAAGCATATTATGTTGACTTCACTAACAGAATCTGTGGAATCTCTTAATAAAAGTCAGCTTTTATTTTATGTATTATCAATTATTTCATTTTTCAGGTGATTTGTTTCAGGGTATTTTATATACGTGTTTGTCTGAAATGGATTAGAAATGAAAGATAGTTTGACACGCACAAGCTTACAGACATCTCCACCTTTTCCCCCCAATTTGAAATGCCCACTCTCTTCCTGCAGATCAGCTGGAGTGGGGTGGTCCAGGCTCACTCCTTTCCTTTCCCTTCTAGCATTCCTGGGATATTTGGTCATTAATTCATTCAGTCTGTCCCTGGTGAGTCCTAAGGGAAAGGTAGGTTAGTTAAATCCCCCAACCTGGGCTCTGGGAGACAGCAGGAAAAAGAACCAGCAGAAGTGGTGTACTGTTGGTGCATCTCTAGTCCTAGTTTTATGACTTCCCTTGTCTGCTCAAAGGACCCATTTGTACTGGGCCATGTAGTGGTCCAGTCAGAATGGACTCTGACCAGGACCTTCCTTCGTTCAGCTTTGGCATGAAGGGCTCATCCCATGAAAACATTTCACTGCTGAATGGCTGGCCACCCCCTCTCCAATGCCTCAAACCACCAAATGTCAAAGTATTTATGTCCACTCTCTGAGAGGCGCTAGATGATGGTTGGCTTGTGGTGCATTATCATTGTTAATAAGGCCTAATTCTAGAAGGATATTTACATTTTAAAAATGAAGGCAGCTGTGCATGCCTATAATCCCAGGGCTCAGGAGGCTGAGGCAGGAGGATCATGAGTTCAAAGCCAGCCTCAGCAACAGGGAGGCACTAAGGAACTCAGTGAGACCCTGTCTCTAAATAAAACACAAAATAGGGCTGGGGATGTGGTTCAGTGGTCGAGGGCCCCTGAGTTCAATCCCCAGTACAATCCTCCCCGCAAAAAATGAAGCCAGCTGACCCAAATGAAATTTTGCTGTCCCAGTATTTAGAAACCCATTTGTGAGCTGCTGCAGTCCAGCCTCCCTTCTTCTCTTATTAGGGAGGGACACACACACCTTGGAGCCCCCACCCACACCCACCCTGTCTCATTCATAACAAAACTCAACAGAAACAAGGCCCAACTCTGTAGTTTGATCGTAGTACCAATATATGCTGATGGAGGTTAAACATCCCAAACTTTCCAGCCTGACCCAGTTAACTTTGGGACAAATCAGTGTCGCAAAACTACTTAAACAGTTCAAAAGTGTAGACGAGATGAACCGAGTGCCATCTGCACAGTGGCTGGTCTTAAGGAGCAATGGAAGGACGACTTAGATTGTGCTAATTCGTCACCGTCTGCCATGTGTGCCTTGTTCTTGTGCCTGTCTCCTTTATGAACCTGTGAGTTCATATGACGTGGTGACGTATGTCCCCAACAGCTCCCAGCACAGCAGTTTGCCAGCACAGTAGTTTATGCCTACTAAACCTCTACGGAATGGATGAATCTCATGTCTACCAAATCCACAAAGCCTGGGTGACTCTGGAGCCACGTAGCTGATTCCATTCATACAGCAATGAAGCCAATGGATACAAAGTCAGACGCTTGTCCCTGAAGAGAGGCCACACTGGGGATTTTATCAACCTAACCTCCTGCAACATGAGCACACACACGTGCATGCGTGCACACCCACCCAGCCTCACACACACACACCAGAACATTTGACTTCACAGCCATGTAGGGCAGCGAGGAAATTCATCTGTTAGCCAAGTGCATTTATGTAATGATCCAGCAAGAAGCTGAGCCTTCCATTATCCTATATGTTTAACATCATAACCGTCTGGAAAGACCGTTCCACCATGAGTAAGCACCAAGGGGTCGGACAGGAGCTGCTTTCAGCACAGCAGCCAAGCCACCAGCTCTCCCTCCCTTGATAGTTCTTGAGAAGAGCTACTAGATGACAGGGGAGCCCAAGTGCCAGCTTGCCAGACAACAGCACACCAGGTCTACAAGCAGCTGTGCACCCAGGGCCAGAGTGAACCCATCCATCAGCTGGGAGGCAGGAAGGAAAGTTCGGATGCTGCAGCGAGAGGATCTGCATCTGTCTCCTGACCATTCCCAAAGCTCTTCCCCAAATAGGAGATGTCTGCGCACGCACCTGAGCTCCTGAGAGGCTGAGATGTTCCCTCTCCCAATGAAAGGAAAGAACAAAAGCACACCACTCCCCACTAGCAGACACTAATACCCAACTTCCCCATGCTCCTCTTGTTTCATGATAAAAATAAAAATGAGAAAACCAAGGCACAAGGGTTTTGGTACCTTGTCTGAAAGGTCCAGGAAAGACCAATGCTTAGATCTGAACATGTTCCAGGGGATTCTGCTCACAACAACCAACTCCATGCCCAGCTGCCAGATTCTCATTTCTAGGACTTCACCTCTGTAGCCCCATTTGTACTGGGGCATCTGGTGGTCCAGTTGGAATGGTCTCTAACCATGACCTTCCTTCATCCAGCTTTGGCATGAAATGGTCATCCTGTGAAAATATTTGTAAAAGTGCTTTCTTTTTATAAATTATTTGGACGCTCTGGCCCAACCTTAAGATTACCTTTGGCAGGCCGGGCATAGCAGCGCACACCTGTAATCCCAGCAGCTCGGGAGGCTGAGACAGGAGGATCGCATCACGAGTTCAAAGCCAGCCTCAGCAACAGTGAGGCACTAATCAATTCAGTGAAACCCTGTCTGTAAATAAAACACAAAATAGGTTTGGGAGTGGCTCAGTGGTCGAGTGCCCCTGAGTTCAATCCCCAGTACCAAAAAAAAAAAAAAAAAAAAGGTTACCTTTGGTAATATTTAGTGAATGCCTTCATCTATGATAGTCATGTTCACAGGGAAAGCAGCTGGATTATTATACATGAAGAATGACGTCTTCATTCATGATTTCAGACGGGCCAGCAAGACAGAGATAGCAGTCAAACGCATTTAAGAAAGAGTGCTATTTCATGTCCAGCTGGAAATAGGAAATGGTAAGAAATGCTATGCTGAGATGTTTTCACATGACATTTTAACTACAGTAGCTGCTGTAAAATTTAGCAACTTTCTTTAGCTTTCAGCTATGTATGGGAACCATGTGTTTAAATACAAAATGAGACATAAAAGTGATTTGGATCAACATGAATAAATTTACATAGTGGTAAAAAATGCCTATGAATTAATTACTAAATGATGGAATGTTTGGATTAGGGGCACCCTCGGAAGTCTGAAATACGTTTTGTTTCCTATACAGCAAACAGCTTTTAAATTCTAATTTAGAATTTCATGATTCTAGAAGGCTTTAATCAGATTTGGGCTTTATAAATTATCAAAAATAAAACAAAGGCATTCAGAGGGAGAGGGTCATTCAACAGTTGTCATTGAATAAAAACAGTAATTAAAAGAGAAAGAAGGGGTTCGGTGGGGGAGAGAGGGAGAGTGGGAGCGGGGGAGGGAGGAAAAAGGCAGGACTACAGGAGAGAAAAAAACCTCTGGAAAGAGTGGGTGTTTTTTTTCATGATGGGTAAACTTAGCAGCTGGCAGCTAGCAGTGGCTGTTTTGGGTTGATGAAAGAATCCAAGCAGACAGCTTCAGGTAGGCTGGAGAATCTGAAAAAAATGCCGAGAGCTTACCTGATAAATGTGGAATGTTCTATGTCTATTTGCTCCTCCACTTAAGGTAGGCCAACATGGGTTTTACTTAAATAGATGTGTTTTCAACTATTTTCTGGAATAAAATTGAGATTTTTTTTTTTAAGAGAACATCTAAGAATCTCTAAAGTAGAAAACGCTGTTATTATTTTCTAATTTTCACAAAAGTTTACTTGGGTGATTGTTAGGGTTTGGATGTGAGGTGTCCCCCCAAAGCTCATGTATGAGACAATACAAGAGAATTTAGAGGTGCAATGATTGGGTTATGAGAATCTTAACCTAATCAGTGCATGAATCCCCTGACAGGGCTCACCTGAGCAGTAACTGGAGGCAGATGGGATGTGACAGGAGAAGGTGAGTCACTGGGGGCGTGCTTTTGCAGGTATATTATTCCTGGTGAGTGGAGCTCCCTGTGCTTCCTGGTGCCATGTCCCCAGCCTCTCTCCTCCACTATGTCCTTCCACTGTGACATTCTGCCTCACCTCGAGCCCTGAGGAATGGAGCTAGCTGTCTGTGGAATGAGACCTCTGAAACCGTGAGCCCCCAAATACATTTTTCCTCCTCACAAATTGTTCTTGTCAGATCTTTTGGTCCCAGTGGTGAAAAAAGCTGACTACAACTGTGAGGATACATCCCAATGTATCATAGGCATGGAGATCTGGCAAGCGCTCGGAAAAAACTAAACAATTCCCCTAGAGCAGGATGCCTGGTAACGACTAGAACTCTGCCAAAGCAGAGTTAAATTAAATTAAATTTTTATTTAATTATTTTATTAAATAAATAAAATATAAATTTTAAATAAAAATATAAATTTTTATTTAATTATTAATTTATTAAATTAAATTTTTATTTAATTATTTTTACCTTCTTATATATCTGCACCTGAAAATGGTTCTATATCTTTCAACTATAAAAATGTGAGCCTTTAGAGGCTGTAAAAACCCTGGCTGAAGGGAAAGCATAAGAAAAAGATCAAGAGCAGCAATGGACCTTGCTGGATTCAGTCACTAGACCCACTGAGCTCACATGCAAAGCAAGGGAGAAAAGTCACAAGGGAAGATGGCCCTGGTGATGAATAAAGAGTGCTTGGTTCTGACGGGGTGGAGGACATGGGCAGCAGGGGAATTCTGTGGCTCAGAAAAAGAACATGCAACCATTTTATTTTAGAACAAATAAAAGCTATCATGTAACTCATGCCCTCCCCTCAGCTAAGTCCCTTGGCACAGATTATAGGTCAGGGAAAGGTTATTTCGCTGCCAGGAAAATAAATTATTTTGAAAGTTAAAACAACAAGACCTGAAACTTTCGCTCTTGGCTTAGGGGGAGCAATGGGAACCTGCAGGAAATTTCTTGTCATGCTGGGGTGAATTATAGACAAGGAAGAAGAGGTTGGCGTGGGCCTTACATTTGACGAAGGTGTATTTTGTAATTTCCAGAGTAGAGATAATCATGATGTCTTGATGAAATTTTATAGAAGAAAGACCTGCCACCATGAATCTCTGCTAATGCATTCATAACTGAGGTCATGGGGTAATGGGAATTGGGGAGGGGGGTCAGATTGTATTCAAGCCCACGGGCTGTTGTTGGAGCTTTGGGTTTTATTTGAGTAAGGCGGGACAGTACATGGGGGCTTTTAGCAGAGGATTGACATTCTCAAATGTCCAAACTGGCTGCTATTTTAACCTGGTGTGGCTTATTATACTACGTCAGTAAGATGCAAAAAGTTTTTAACAACATATTAGCCTTCTCCACCCCATCATAGATACTTTTCTGGGGAAAAAAAAAAAAGTTTTGTTTTTCCTTTATTTTTGAAAACTATTTTCGATGAGCAGAGATTCCTATGTTGAAAGTGATTTTCTTTTAGCGTGTCTTTGTTGCCCTTAGGTAATATGTCATTTTCTTCTAATTGCTCAACGATTTTCTATTTATCACTGAGTTTCAGGTATGTAATGTGTCGTAATGTGGTTTTTGTGTTTATCCTTCTTGGGGTCCATTGAACTTGTTAGACTTGCAGGTAGAAAGTGAATTTGGAAACATTTTGGCTGTATAATTTCCTAAATTTTTTTTTCTGTTCCCAGCTCTCTTCTCCTGGTAAGCCAGCTATGTGTATGCAGGACTACTTGGCATTGTCCCACTGGTCACAGAGGCCCTGATGGCTTGTTTTTGGTCTTTTGTCTTTGTTTCATTTTTCATAGTTTCTGTTACCATTTATTACTGTGTCCGAGTTCTCTAATCTTTTCTTCTACCAGGTCCAATCTGTGACTTTTTCTCCATATATTGTGTTTTTAATTTCTAGAACCCAATCTATTTGATTTTTTAAAAATATAACTTCCATTTCTTATCCATGTTTTCCTTTAAACACTCAAATGCAATTATGATACTCTTTTAATGTCTTGTTCTTCCAATTCCTTCATGTCTATTTTTTCCAGATTTGTTTCATTAGACCCAGTTTTCTTCTAAGTTGTGGGTCACCTTTTTCTGTTTGTTGTTGTTGTTGTTGTTTTGTTTTTGGTCATGTCTAGCAATTCTGAATTAGGTGCTGGAAATTGTGATTTTCTTTTGATGAATATCTGGATTTTTCTTTTCTTTTTAAAAAGTGTAGGCCACTGTTCTGATAGGTTATGTTACTTTAAGTTCCTTTTTAGGCTTCTTTTTTTTTTAATTTTTTTTTAGTTGTCAATGGACTTTATTTAGTTATATGTGGTGCTGAGAATCGAACCCAGTGCCTCACACATGCTAGGCAAATGCTCTACAACCCCAGCCCAGGCTTCTTTTTAAGTTTCACTATGGTGGATCTAAACTTGGACAGTGTAGCCCCACTTCCAAAGTTTGTTCCATTGGAAACTTCTGTTGCATGCCTGGAGTGACTTAGGAGTGCTCTGTACTCTGGCTACTAGGGACCTTTCATTACTTCTTGGACTGTGTTAGCTCTGAGATCCATTTAGCACAGAACTCTAATCTCTTTGCTTTTTCTTGGAGTTTCATGATATTCATGCACACTTTATAATTCAGGAATATCTCACCCATGGACATTTCTGTGGCTTTTTCTCTCCTGTTTATTCTTTCTCCTCTCTTATAATCTGTGTCTACAACTGTCTTCTAAACTCAGGGAGAATTCTAGTCTTTGCTTTGGATTCCCTTCCTACTCTAACCAAAAGCTCGGTCCCTGTCCCCAATGCCAATCAATGCCAATTTAATAATGAGAACATGGTTTTGAGAAAAAGGAAAAAGAAGGTTGATTGCTTTGCTAGCAAAAGAGAAACACTGGGCACTCCTGTCCTAAAGGCTGTGACTCAATCAGCAGGGACAGGGGAGCTTTAAAGGGTTACATTCCAGATGTACTCTGGTAGGGGATTCCAGGGCACCCCAATGGTGTGCTAGGATCCACTTGTTAATTTGGCAGAGATCCTCAGCAGGTATCTCCTTCCTGTAGTGGTTGTGTTCAAAGGCAGTTAACTTAGAGCAAGGAGGGCTGTATTTCAGAAAGTGAAGGGACCGGTGTTAACACTACGCCAGGGTCCAGAATGAGCCTCCAGAAAGAAAGTTGGAGTGGAAAGCTGGAATATTACAAGGATAAATATGTAGAATTTTTGGAATGCATGGAATAATAGTATCCTATCCCATAGACTCCCATATACATAGTATTTATTACTGAAGTCAAAATGATCCTTTCATTATCTCAGGTCAGTTTAAACCTAATCTGGTTAGTACATGAAGTAAACAAAAACAAGAAAACTAGGAAAGAAAACAGATTTTCTCCTGGGCATTCCACAAAAAGGAAAACAGGTATTGTAAACTGAAAATGAATCTGACACCTTCGGTTACCTGTGACAAGTGCTGCTTCCTCACATGCTAAAGTATAGCATTAGAGCAGCGCACCAAGACAAGCATTTAAGCAGGGTTTATTTAAAAGGGGTGACACAGACTTCTCCCGGGAGGAAGAAGGGGGCCATAGCTGGTGTCCTGGTATCCCCAGAAGTACAGATGTTTTTCCTTTTCCTACGTCCTAGGCTTCCTTTTTCCTCCTGCTCTCTTCCCCTTACCTCTCTCCTTCCCTGCCTAGTGACCAGGCCCAGGAGATACTCAGTGGGATGGCCAAAAGGTGAGAAGCTGATGAACAAATGTGGGGTGATTTGGGCAGGCAGGGGGCGTAATTATGGGACAGGTTACCTTAGCAACAGGTTGGAGCAGGGGCAGGTTATCCTGCTAAGGGTGGAGAAAGGGCTCTGAAGGCATTAGCATTTCAATACTTCAACTTCCCAGACCCAAATTGGCCTCCTGGATCCAACCTGACTCGATTTACCTATCTACACTGACTGCCTAATTCTGGCTTCAATTTCAGTGCCCTGAAGGGGGACCACAGATGATCCTCACAATGTAATGGAGAGATAATTTGCCTGGAAATAAGGAACCTGGTTTCTAGTCTTGATTGTGAGTGCGACATGTGATTTCAGACATCGATTCCTTGGTGTGCCCTTGAGTCAATGACAAAGCACACTACACAATCCCCAGAGTTGTTTTCAGGATGAAAAGAAGTAGCAGACATGGAGGGGCTAAATAAAGCATCAAAGGACAGAGCATCATTATTAGTGTAAAGCCAGATGACCAAAAGGAGGCAAATTAAAACCGCTAGGCAAGGCTTTATTGGAAATACATGCTCTCGGGCTGAACTCTCCCATCCATCAGTGTGTGTCTGGGAGAGTGGTGCATGTGTTCCAGGGTACAGAAAAATTTAAAAGGCCCAGTCAGGAAGAGGAGGGCTTAGGGCAGGAAGAGAAGGCCAGAGTCCTTCCTGGATAGGTCAGGAAAAGCCCACTGATTGACAGGAGGTGCCTGTACTGCTGGCATCAGCGTCTGGCTGGCTGCTCTGTTCTGCAGCTGCTCTGACTGGCCCCCCTAACTGGACACCCTGGACCCTGAACTGACCTAACATCTCGGCCTTTTTGATGATATGGGACAGCAGATTCGGTCTGGCTACTTCTTGCGGGATTGGGGGCGCCAGAGAGGGGGAGATGGCTTGGGTGTTGGTCAGGCAGGGAGGCAGACGCAGGGGTGTGGGAGCCTCTGGTTGTCAGGCATGTTGCTTGAATGTAGAAGCACCACCTGTGGGTAGAGGCTTGGGAGAGATTACTGATTAGCAGAAAAAGAAGGGGGCTGCTGAGAAATTTTGAGTTTGGTGGGAGTCCAGCGTGGTGGGAATCCAAGGCTGGTTGGTTCTATAATGAAACATTTTCAAGTTTCTGAGTAGCAGTTACCATATAGCCAAGTCCTCCTGCCCCCAGCCCAGAGGCAGTGAA
>PVHX01011747.1:0-45181 GCA_004024805.1 Geosciurus inauris
CCCAAATATTTTATTTTTTTTGAGGCTATTGTGAATGGGATAGTGTTCCTAATTTCTCTTTCAGAGGGTTTATCGCTGATGTATAGAAATGCAATTGATTTGTGGGTGTTGATTTTATATCCTGCTACTTTGCTGAATTCATTTATTACTTCTAGAAGTTTTCTGGTAGAATTTTTTGGATCCTCTAAGTATAGAATCAAAACCTGCTAGCCAGCATCATCTTTAAACAACACATTGGTCACATCACTTCCATGGGTCCCCAGGGCCTTGACACAAGCTCACACTTCCTAGGCTGGTTGTTGAGGCATCTCTTCTGCCCCTCACAACCTGTACTTAGGGGGGAAAGAAACCGAAAACATTTTCCTCAGTCTGTTTATCTCACTTATTAAATCTCACTTATTAAAATTGAGAGAGCTCTTTAGAGGAATGTCCTTTTGTGAGTAATTTAAGGCTCATTACTTATTGCTCTCCTTGTTACATTCACTTGAATTGCCCTTTTGTTTCTATATTTATCCAGATCATACTCAGTATTAAAGGCCTATCATAGAACCTGCCCCTTTCATAAAAATTTTCCTTACCATCCTCAGTCTTTAATGAGAACTTTATTTTTTTAGTCTTGAGATTAGTCATTAACCAGTTGGTTTGTTAATTAATAATGTATATTTTTTTCATTGTCTTTGAGTGTTTAAGTAAAACTTTGAGCATGAATGTTCTTTCTTGCCGAGCTAGGTCTCAGTTTTTTAAAAGCCAGGAACAGCTTTGTATGCATTATTTTTTTTTTTATAGGGATAAAAACCAGTTTCCTGTTCATGCTTGGTGCTCCCCTAAATCACGAAAAATTTGGTTTACCATATTTTATCCTCTTCTTTTTGTTTCAGATCATACACAGAGATATAAAGCCAGAGAATATATTAGTCTCCCAGTCTGGTGTTGTTAAGTTATGTGACTTTGGATTTGCACGGACATTGGCCGCTCCAGGAGAGGTTTACACTGATTATGTGGCAACTCGCTGGTACAGAGCTCCAGAACTCTTGGTTGGTGATGTCAAGTATGGCAAGTAAGACATCAGTACTAAAAGGGAGCTGATTTTAACTCTCGTTTCTTGATAAAATGGAGTATCTTTACAATTTAATAAATGATTCTTCTGACACTGAAAGGAAGGCTTGCTTTCAGGGAACTTAAAGTGATTTGTAATCACTTCAGTACGTTCCCTTTAAAAATTCTCATGAGGAAAAAAAAAAAAATTCTCATGAGGGATGGGGTGTAGCTCAGTGGAAGAGCCCTTGCCAAGCATGCCCGAAGCCCTGGATTCAACCTCCAGCACTGCAAACAAAAAAGCAAACAAGCAAAATTCCTGTGAAACAACTGGGAGTGAGTTAACTTATTTTAAAGGTGTGGAAATTCAGTTGAGTAAATGCTCTGACAATAGGTCAGAAATATGTATGTATATCACTTGTAAAGAGAGACTAGTAGTCTGACACTGTTGGAATGAGACAAGGTAGGTAGTGTAGGCAAACGGGGGGATAAAAACAAAATTGAACAAAATGTTCTTAAAACACAAGTTGTCTTCAAAAATTATTCTTCAAAGATGGGAGGATTATAAGTTTTACTGCTTTGACATAAATGTTTCTAAAATATTTTCTACAATTTTCTGTTTTCAAAGTTTATTAAATGTCTTTAATATTTTCTTAATAGCTCTAAGTCCACACTTTATAGCCTTGCTGAAGTTTTTGTACCATTTTCTAATTCAGCAATGACCTTAAGAAACATCAATGTAGTTGTTCCTATGTTAAATGAAACTAACATTATTTAAATTCTTACTTAAGATTTTTTAAAAAAAAATGTCTCCCCATTAGCCTTCAGGATGTGTTATTATTGCATGTGTCTTCAGCAATCACCTTTTTCTGCTGTGCTTTTTTTTTCTTCTGAACCAAATAAAATGACCTTGTTAGACTTGCTTATAAACAAAGAATGAATAGACTCTGAATGGAAGCCTGAGAGCCTTATTTCCAGAATAAAGTACATGTAATAGCTATTTTGTCTTTTCAGAGGCTTTTTCCTTCTTATGCCACATGATTAAAGCTTCTGGAAATCTCACTTATTAAACCTCAGAGAGCTCTTAACTTTAGAGGAATGTCTTTTTATGGGTAATTTAAGGCTTATTAATATTATTCTCAGTATCCAAAATATACAATATTAATATGCAGAATAGATTGAGTTATAATAAACATACTGGGATCCCAATTTTACACCACATTGCATTTTTTTCAGAGCTGTTGATGTGTGGGCCATTGGTTGTCTAGTAACTGAAATGTTCATGGGGGAACCACTATTTCCTGGAGATTCTGATATTGATCAGCTATATCATATTATGATGTGTTTGGGTAAGATTATGCATTTGCATTTTAAATTCTCGAAGTTTTTTTTCCCATGTGTGAATTTGTATTGATTTTTAAAGTTGTTTGTATATTAAGGAGGGTATCTGTTCTAAGTGAAGGTAGGGCACAAATAGGAAAACATATATCACATATGCAGGTGTGTGTGTGTCTCCCCAGCCCACTCTGGTTTTGGTTTATCTGACACATGTTCTTAATCAGGCTCACCTCCTACTCCTGTCAACAGAGAAGAAAAAGGGCAGAGGTTGTTCATTTTCTGCACTTGTACATTTAGTTAATCACATGTAGAGAGGATACAAATAATTATCATCCTGGGTCAGTAAACATTTGGTGAAATACAATTAATACTCTCATTCTCAAAGTGAGAGATACAGAGACTTTGAAGGTCATCTTGCTTCATATTTGACTTTTGCTGTTAGCACTTTGGACAAAATTTCAAAGCTAGACTATCAGAGTCTTTTGTTGAAATATCAACTTAATGTTCAGAGATAGAGCTTGGAAGATGAAAATAATGGGAAACACTTGGTAACTATTTGATTTTAAGTTTCCAGATGAGAAATTCAATAAGCAGTAAATAATTTCTTATGAAAACATAAATATGTATATTTAGATATTAAAGTTGTGAGAAAAGGTGAAATGCTCAAATCTGACCATAGGTACAGGTATAAAATAAGTTGACTAAAAATTAAATTATTAAAGGGAGGAACTGATTTATTTAGATTAGATTCTGTCTACATGACTATATTTTAGTTGTTTTGGTCAACCCATTAGGTTCTGTTGTTAGAAATAAAGTACTGGTACTTATATCCGGGAAGTTATAAAATATTCTTTACCTGTTCTTTTCCTGTGTTCCCTCACTTCAGTTCTATCTATAGAGGCTTGTGAACTTTTCTAAATGATGTATTGAGATAGCAATGTTAACTTCTTTGAGTTGATGTATGTCAAAGCCACTATAAAGACGGCCATGTGTCATTATAATAACAGCTCTGTTTTTGGTTGATTTTGCATGCCGAGAGAGTCCCAAACTCCTAAAGCTGTGTTGCACCATTTCCTCTCCTTCACACCGCTGTCTCTTCACCATTTCATGTATAATGACAGAGATGTATGCTGTTTTCACTTCTAGGTAATTTAATTCCAAGACATCAGGAGTTGTTTTATAAAAATCCTGTGTTTGCTGGAGTAAGATTGCCTGAAATCAAGGAAACAGAACCTCTTGAAAGACGCTATCCTAAGCTCTCTGAAGTTGTGATAGATTTAGCAAAGGTGGTCATATTTTTTATTTTCACTTTCTGATAGAAAATTTAAGTGTTCATATTTTTTATTTTCACTTTCTGATAGAAAATTTAAGTGTTATATAGACTTGGTTTTCTTTCTTTCGTTTAGTTGATCTTTTGGTCAACAATTTGCTCATCTTTTGTTTCCATACATTAAAGAAGAATTTAAATAATTTGGTGTGTATGAGTATAGAAACTACAGAGATAAAAACCTAAAAATTTTACCTGTTTTAAAACTCACTAAGAAAACCATTTAGTGTTACAGAACGTGTTTTTTTAAGTCTAAAAACATTCTCATAAAAAAAACATAGAAATATATTTTAAATGGAAATTAGAAGAAAAGTAGAATAAAAAAATAAAGTTAGAAATTAGGAAAATACTATAGTGTAGGGCATAGGATCATGACCTATACAGTTTTATCAGAGACTTCTGTTTAGATTCTGGATTTGCTGAAACTAATGTAAACTAACCATTGCTTTTGCTTGTATCTAATTTATGAAGATATTAGGGAGATTTTCATTGCATCAAGTTATCTCTAAAATTGACCCTATAAAATTATTAGCTTAAGTAGTTCTCATTACTTAGACTTGTTCAGAGTATTGTTAAAATAATTATCTCTAAAGTGCCAGGATCATATAACATTTCCTCAGGATATCTTTTTGCTTTCTTTAACTCATTTAAAAAAAGCAAAGTTTAGTAAGCTTATAACTAATGGTAACAAATTTTTAGAATAGTACATTTACTTTTTTACATAATCTAATAGATTAAGCATTTGTCATTGAGACCAGCTTTATCATTTGTTTGTAATGAGATTTAAAAGGGAACAAAGGTTAAACTACTGTCCAACATATATCCCTTAAATAGAATCATATAACTTTTAAAAGGTTTCATTATAGAAAATTTTAAAAATGGGGGGGCTGGGATTGTGGCTCAGTGGTAGAACGCTTACCTAGCATGTGTGAGGCACTGGGTTCGATTCTTAGCACCACATATAAATAAAAAAAGATACACTGACAACTAAAAAATATTTTTTAAAATTTTTAAATGGAAAAGAAAGTAGAAAAATAGTAACATAATAAACCCTCATGTGTTTGTCATCTAGTTTTAACAATTACCAATCTTTTTATAATCTTGTTTAATCCATCCATACTCACTTCAACGTTTTCCCCCCACTTGGAGTATTTTGAAACAAATACCCAACATTATATTATTTCAGTTATATATCAAGTTTATAATTATTCATAGAACTTATTTATTTAAAGCTACTTATTGAGTCCCTTCTATTTTTATTGACACTGAAAGGTTTTAATGTATCACAATGAAACTTGCATTAAAATAAAATGATCTATATAAAGCACCTAGCACAATAAGAAGTATAGAGTAGGTCTTTTTCCCCTCCTATCTCAATAGCTCTAATTTTAAAAAATTCACAATAATTCCTTAGTAACATAAAATATTTTATCATTGTCCAGAGTTTTAACTGACTGTCATGTAAGTTTTTTTATAGTTTTAATTAGGATCCAAATGAAATATATATATTGCAATAGATTGGTTGATAGGTCTTTTAAGACAATCTATAAGCTTCTTTTAATCTTTTTTTGTTTAAACCTTGCAATTTGTTGAAGCAACTAGGTTGTGTGTCCCATATAACTTTCCCCATAATGTAGTTCAGCATGTTCCTGTGTCCTTTATTTCTTATAAACTCATAGTAAAGCTAGAGCTTGATCAGAATCAGGTTATTTTTTGGCAAGATTGCATCATAGGAATTTGTATATTTCCATCTAGTGCTACTGAATGTATAGTGCTTTTTGCATGTGCATGTGTGTGCAAGAGAGAGTGATATTAGCAACCACTGATGATCATTTTATGGATTTATGCTTTCTTCTTTATCCTTAGTTAGAGATGTTTAAAATTCATTGGCTATGAATAGGATTTTTCTTTTTTTCTTTTTTTCTTTCTGTATTTAGAAATTTAAATGTAGGAGTTTTTCCTTGGGTAAGAATTATTTGTTTTCTTGATTTTTTTTAGAAATGCTTACATGTTGACCCAGACAAAAGGCCCTTCTGTGCTGAGTTGCTACACCATGATTTCTTTCAAATGGATAGATTTGCAGAGAGGTATGGTACTAACCCATGTTTTCTAGGCCATAATAATTGAGGATTAAAGTAAGGCTTCTACACAGTCACAAACAGCATTTCCCTTATTTCTGTTATCACCTGTTTTTGCAGGACTAAAGAATCTACCATCCTACCCCAGTTCACACTTAGCAATAATGCAGTTCCTAGGGATGGTCTCCTATGTTTACTATACTGTTGCTATTAGTTTTCAAGAATCATCCCCCCCCCCCCCCATTTTCCCTGTGGTGACATCTGCCATTAAGGTCACTGATTCCTATGTTGCTACCAGCCATGTGATGTCATTATCTTCTGTGCTGATGTAGTTACAAAGGTGCCATCTCCTGTTGCTGCTAAACTTAGCCACACCAAGTGCTATGATGCTGCTGATGCTGCTGATGTCTGGAGATCATAATGTGTTAAATTCGTGGGTGTCATAGACACTGGCATAGTCTTTAGTGCCACAGTGCTGCTTTAGGTGCTGGCATCAGAGCAGCTGACAGAAAAAAAAATAGTAAGATGAGTGGCAGTTATATTACCTTATATTTTTGCAAATCTTTTTAAATATTTAGCTTAGTAGAAGATAGCTGAATTCTTCTGTTTGCTTTTACATTCAATTAATTGTGCTATGTTTTTTGGTTGAAATATATGAAGAAACTCTGGCCTTACATAAACATGTGGTTGGAAAAAATGGAAGAAAATTTTAATAGCCTTTTTGGATAGTTGTGGATGTTCTTTAATTTTATACCAAACTCTGATATACTCAAACTTGGCAGTGGTAGTTTCTTAAAGGTTGGTCACTCTGAAATCTGAAACTGTATTAATGAACTTGTTTTTCCTCTGTTGCATTAAAATTTATTTACCTCTCTTGTCTTTTGAGTGGATCTCTCTACTCATTCTTGCTTTTGTAACATCATGCATTAATCATTTGGAAAATGATGTATTTCATTGTACAATATCAAAAAAGTCATATTCCATCCCATCGGAAAACTGTTTTGAACCATTGGGAAGCTTCTAAGATCAAAAGTTCCATAAAATTATAATTTTTACATGAAAGTTTGAATTTTATTATTGAAACAAATATTACTAGTTTTTTCCTTGAAATGATAAATTCATTTTTTTTCATTTTTTAAAAGAATGTCTTCCATATACCCCCAATTTAACTAACCATAGGTTTTCTGTCATTCTTTCACGTAAAAAATGTTGTTCCATGAAAAAGCGTCTACTATGTATCTCAATCAATCACACAAGTACTTTTCTTAAGACATTCATTGCACTTTGGTTCATAATAGGTGCTTTATGCATATTACCATTTTGTCACACAGAATATGAAAAGAGAGTTTAGCTTTAATAAAATTAATACTTTTTCACTGCTTCATCAGGGACATTAAGTAAATTGTTTTATTGCTTTTTTTCTTTTTTAACGGAAAATGTATGACAATGAAGAAAATGACTGCTGGTATAGTTTGGTGCCAGTTCTTCCAATTCTTGGTAAGGTGCTGGCAAGTTTTCCCTCCATTGCTTTTATAGTATCAGTGCAAGTGTTAATAGACAACATCTTCATATTAAGATAAGAATGGCTTGTGCCAGGTGCAGTGATGCTCGCCTATAATCCCAGCAACTCAGGAGGTTGAGGCAGGAGGATCTCAAGTTCAAAGCCAGCCTCAGCAACTTAGCAACGTCCTAAGCATCTTAGGGAGACCCTGCATCAAAATAAAGAATAAAAAAGGCTGGGGATGTGGCTCAGTGGCTAAATGCCCCTGGGTTCAATCTCAGTACCAAAAAAATAAAAGTAAAAAAAACAACTTGGACTTCATGAACTTCCTGAATGATAGATACCCAGAGATCCCTACATATGTATAGAACACCCTTTCTTAACTGTTGATCTAGGCCATCATTTTCCTTATTTTAAATAAAATAGTCTAGTCTCACCCTTGATTAAAAACTATCTTGAAAATCAATTGTTTTTCTAGGTTTCTCTGTTTCATACAATTTCATTTTATTGAAGAATATATTTTTCTGTGTAGGTTTTCTCAGGAACTACAATTAAAAATACAGAAAGATGCCAGGAATATTTCTTTATCTAAAAAATCCCAAAACAGAAAGAAGGAAAAGGAAAAAGATGATTCCTTAGGTGAAGAAAGAAAAATGCTTGTGGTGCAGGTAAATGCCCATGTTTTAAAGTTTAATTTTGAGGGGAGAAGTGAAGCTTTTAGAAGTTTTCTGAGTGGTGAATAAGGTCTTTTTTTTTTTTTTGAAACAAATAGTTTTATTTTTGAATTATATGAATACATATATACAGGGGCTGGGATTGTGGCTCAGTGGTAGAGCGCTTGCCTTGCATGCGTGAGGCACCAGGTTCAATCCTCAGCACCACATAAAATTAAATAAAAATATTGTGTCCATCTACAGCTAAAAAAAATTTTTTTAAAAATTACATATATACATATAATTTGATTAAAAATTATATACATATAATTTATTTTTAAAATTATACATATAATTTAAAAACAAACCATTGCATATATGAGAAGATAGTGAATATAACATACAGTATCTAGTACATAATGGTCAATATGTAAATATTAGAAAAATAGATAAAATTATAATAGTCATCTATTCAAAAAGTAATAGTTAGTGAATAAGTTCTTAACTGTTAGCCTAGTTGTAAAAAATGTATCTTCCCTACATACATTGCCTGTTAAAAAAAGACTTGGTGGGCTGGGTTGTGGCTCAGTGGTAGAGTGCTTGCCTTGGACGCGTGAGGCACTGGGTTCGATCCTCAGCACCACATACAAAATACATAAATAAATAAAATAAAGGTTTGAAAAAAAAAAAAAAGACTTGGTATGTTTTTAGTGCCGGTGTGTACCAGGTAACTATAGTAGTGCTTGTCAGGAAGTTAAACTTAACATAAAATAATAACTTAATGTTAAACTTAACATAAAATAATAACTCCCTGTAAAGGAGGGAAAGAAAGTTTTTTTCTGAATCAAATATGAGTGACCATTGCCCTGGAACATGGACTCAAGTTAACCAGAATGACATGTTTCACTGTGGAAGATGTTACATGAACTAAGCCTTCGAACAAAGAAGGTCACAAATTAAATACATTTATGAAATTACATTGGTGGAGACTAGATGGATGAGCTATAGCAAAGGGAGAAATCTCTTCTATAGGTTTCAGATATGATAGCATTTTTAACTTTAGGGTTCTTGGAGGCTAGAGGGCTGCTAAGCCTAGTGATATATTCCAAGAGTTTTACCTAATAGTCATGAGGATGTTAAGTCAGATACAGAGGTTGAAAGTAAATGGCTATTAAAGGGACTAAGACTGCTCAAGATAATTTTGGCTCACAATCTACATTCCATCTCTCCAAAAATCACAATGTTGTAGTCAGCCAAATCCAAACAGTCTGCAGGATCTTTCATATAGATGTGGCTTCTTCAGAGAATTTGAGTTCCATACACTCATCCAAGAACACCTAGATACATGTGTGTATGTGTGCACACACATAGGGAGAGCAAACATACAGGGAGCAAACACACACACATACCACTCCTTTTCCTTAAATGATGTGAGAGAAAAATATTGTTTTAGAATTTTATATAAATTGGAGCATTATAAAATTGAGATTTGGATATTTAAATTTGCTTTTCTGGCTATTACCCAAGATCTGTTGGGTAAGGTAATTTGAATTCACTACCAACCATCACCAACCCTCAGAGTCAGGGAACATGAAAGTGAGAAAAGTAGCTTTCTTAATTCTTCTTTCTTTTTTTTTTTTTTACCTACTGAAATCCATACACACATGTACATATACCACACACACACACACACACCCAAATATATTATTAGCTAGTGTGAATTACATTTTGATTCTTTTTGTATTTTCACAATAAATATGTGAATAAGAATGTGAGTTTTATTTTAATTCTATAGGTAGAATAAAGATAATGATCACAAAAAGGTGATACCTGTAAAATTCTGCTTGAGGCAACAAGTAAGTACTGTATAAGAAGAGGTGATTTTCTTTCTTTTCAGATCACTAACCTTCACATTTTTATTCATGGTTAGGATACCAATGCTGATCCCAAAGTTAAGAATTCTAAGGTATTTAAAATAAAAGGATCAAAAATCGAAGGTGAGAAAGTTGAAAAAGGCAATAGAGCTTCAAATGCCAGCTGTCTGCATGACAATGGGACAAGCCACATCAAAACAGTGCCTTCCACAAGCCTCAGAGACTGCAGCAATGTCAACATGGACCACACAAGGAATCCAGGCACGGCCATCCCCCCACTTACACACAATCTTTCAGCAGTTGCTCCTGGTGTTAATTCTGGAATGGGAACCATCTCAGGCGTACAGAGTTACAGGTATGAATTAGGAAAGTAAGACTAAAAAATTGCTAAAAGATATATTTGCAAATGATAATGTCTGTTAATTCACATTGTTTTACTCTTAGAATTATGGATGCTATTCATAGTTGTCAGGTAGTTTTTGCAAAACTTTTTGGCTTGTATGATAAAAATTATTAGGATTTGTACCAAAACTTCACCTGAGTCCTAAGAAAGTAGAGTTGTATTGTTCAAGGTAAAGAGAATTTATAATTACTTAGACTAATAATGTGAAGGAGGTGATTATAATAAAAGAGATACTTGCTTTGGGGAGTCTGCTGCTGCATAGTTTGGCTATTGGCACTTGATGGTAAAAAGAAGCTCCTTTTGGTAATTTTGCTAAAAGGAAGCTAATTTATTTGGCAGGAGCTGAGGCTGTGAAGGAGGCATGAGTCAAATGATAAATGATAGAATGCTTCACCAGATTTATATGTAATCTATATTTGAAGATAGGCATCAAATTCTAATTAAAGTGCATAACACTTGGTGCTGTGTCATTTGATTTTGTACTTGAAAATAATAATTATTGACTTTACTTAATTTTATTTACAGAGTGGATGAGAAAACTAAGAAGTATTGTATTCCATTTGTTAAACCAAATAAACATTCTCCATCAGGAATTTACAATATTAATGTGACTACATCAGTAAGTAAACTGTTCCCAGTGGTAGAAGAACAAGCACTAGTCAATTCTAGACTTGTATTAATGTTTGATATGATAGTTAATAACTGAGAATTGTCTGCACATGGTGGTGCACACTTGTAATCTTAGCAGCTTGGGAGGCTGAGAGAGGAGGATCATGAGTTCAAAGCCAGCCTCAGCAAAAGCGAGGCCCTAAGTAACTCAGTGAGACCCTATCTCTAAATCAAAATACAAAATAGGGCTGGGGATGTGGCTCAGTGGTTGAGTGCCCCTGATTTCAATCCCGGTTACCAAAACAAAACAAAACAAAACCCCTGAGAACTGTATTTGGAATCATAAAGTGAAAGCTTAATTAAGCATGTATCATCTTGTCATAGTCATGATATAGAATTCTAAAAGTTTAAATAAGTCTGAAAGATGATATTATAATGCCATTTGCTTGTTTTTTGCAACATAGTAAATTTTCTTAATGTTTGCCAATCAGTTCTTTTATTTTTTAGAATAAATGAGAAGAGAAATTAACTTGTTATCTTACCTACACCAGATTTTTTTTTTTAAAGATTTTTTTTAAACCTTTATTTTATTTATTTATGTATTTTGGTACGTGGTGCTGAGGATCGAACCCAGTGCCTCACTCATGCAAGGCAGGCGCTCTACCACTGAGCCACAACCCCAGCCCCCTACACCAGATTTTTGGTAAAGGTATTTCATTTATTCATTTCACAAATATTTCTTGATCTTATTGATAGATATTTCATCATCTATTTTATATAAGATTCTGAAATTAAGTAAATCATGGAACTTAGGGTCTAGAAAAATCAACAAATTAAAAACATGCTGTCAGATTTTAGTATTCAAAGCATGTCTAAAGTTCAGAGATAGCACAGGAAGGAACATTATTATTCTCAACATAACCTCCAGAATGCTGCTTTTAAAAATTATGCCAAATCATCATCATTCTTCTGTTCAAAATCCTTCATTGACTTCTCTTTTCTAAGTAAATGCCAAAGTCCTTATGGGGCCAATAAGTCCCTGCATGATTAAAGCCCCCTACCCTTTTATCCCATCGCTATTTCCTTTCTTTTTATCAATCTGTTTCGACAACACTGATTTCCTTGTTATTTCTGAAATATGGCCAGGCATTTTTCTGGGCTTTTACACTTATTATTTCCTCTGTTTTAGAGCATTGTTCTTTCAGATAACCCCATATATGTACTTTTTCTCCTCTTTAGTACACATAAAACCTTATTGTGAGTTGTTCTTTAATATTGTAACTAATTTTTCCTCATTACTCTCTATCCCTTCTCCTTCCTTGGTTTTTTCCCATTACCACCTATACCTGCATCCACTATATGCTCATATTTATGTATAGTCTGTCTCCTCATAGAATATGTAAGCTTCCATGTCAGTGATTTGTGCTGTTTTCTTCACTCATCTACCCCATTACTTAGAATAAAGTTTAGCCCAGTAAAGCTGCTTCAGAGGGGCTAGGAGTATAGCTCCATGGTAGAATATATGCTTAGCATGCATAAGGCCCTGCATTGGAGCCCCAGGAGAGAGAGAGAGGCTAAAGAAATGTGAAGAATAAGTAAATTCTTTTCACAGAGAAAGAGAGGTATGGATATATTTCCCAAACAGTATTTTTTTTTCACTAATTTCTCTACTCTCATTATCCTCAGAGATGAAAAATACAGTCTTCTCATATCTTTCATGATTTGGAGATTGCTATTTTTCTCTTAATTATTCTAGTTTATAACTTCTGTGCTCATGGTACTTTCCTTTTTGATAAAACCCTACTGATTTCTTTGTGGATATTTATATTTTATGATTCTGGTCTGTTCTGGAAGATTATTTCAATCAGCAAGACTTTTTAAAAGTAGCTAGCTCAATATTATTTTCTTCAGAATTGATATCAACTGCTTTCAGGCATTGCATATTCAATACTGGCTAATAATTTTAGATCCTATTTTTTTCTTCTTTGGAAAAGGTAATCAAGAAAGAGGGTAAAGATTGATGGAGAAAAGACCCACAACAGTCATCCTTAATGATAATTAATGCAGACAGAACTAAATCTCTAATTTCTTCAGCTTCTGCATTGAAGATCTGTACTTTCCCATAACTTATGCCCTAATTCTGGGATATGAATAAATATATAAACATTTATTAAGTGTTTTTTAATCACTCTTTGAATGTATAAATCTAGTAGTTTGAACTCACTTTTTAAAAACATTCTTTTTAATTGTAGATGGACGCAATATCTTTATTTTGTTTATTTTTTTATATGTGGTGCTGAGGATCGAACCCAGTGACTCATGCATGCGAGGCAAGCGTTCTACCACTGAGCTATAGCCCCAGCCCCTTGAACTCACTTTTAATTTTATTTTTTGTACTCAAGGAATCTTAGTGGCTTAATGTCATTATGTATGTGTTTGTTGTGTATTTCATTATGTATACATGTATATAAATGCATATATATGATTTTGTCATATATGTTTTTTGACAAGTCACATAATTCCTATGTGCCATTTATTTTGAAAATGTTGAAAAGAATGTAGTTTTTGCAATTCTTAAATGAAAAAGATATGTAAAAATATCAAATTCATAAAGTTGAACTGCCACTACTATTCCTCACTTTATTATGTTTATCCGCTATAAAGTAATAAAAATAAAAAGACAAGGACAATAATTGAATTTACAGTTTTTTACTAAATAAACTATATTCCTGGGAAGATAATATCATGCTAACTCCGAGGAGCAAGATAAGAACAAACACAGAAAAACAAGTAACGAGATTATATTGAGAAAGTTAGAATCAATCTTGGAGGAGATGTGATAATGCTACTGGAATTGAAGGTTCTCCTCACTAAAACTCAGGAGACACAAGTTGGTGGAAGAACGGAGGTTTATTCAAAGCCATTCCTGAGGAAGTTAGAGGAGACTTTTCTATCTCAGATCTCCATCTTGAGGGTGGTAGGGGTGCAGATAATTTTTATGAGAGAAAAAGGGGGTACCAGTGGGATAAAAGGCAGGAAATAGACCTATGTGGATTTAGCTATGCTGTGCTTGCTAGAGAATTATGTTAAAATTCCAGTGTCCTTGGTGCCCACCCAATCTAAGGGCTAGTTTTTTAGTTTCCATTCTTAGCATGAGAAAGTTAAGATGAAAAAAAAATTTTTTTTAACCAGGAAATGAAAATAGTTAATTTGGACCTTTTACTTTCAAAGGGGCTCAACTACCATACATGTAATAAGATGTTCCAAATTAGGGTGAATAATAGTAACCATTTGCTGAAAGGCCCAAGTGTTACTAGGCCTGACCTCTCTGACCAGAGTATTGATTCTCATTGTCTGTCCTTTTACTGTTTGCCAGGACTTACACTGAAGGTTAGCATGAGGAAAAGGAGAAATTTAGAACAACCAAGTTATCCACTTGTTAACAATTTTAATAATTTAGTAAAGAGGAGGTTTAGAATAATTGAGTAAAATGGTTTTCTATATTATTAATATCCTTCAAATTTTTTATTCTGGCTCTTCAAATCTATAAACGTTAGGATATGAACATAGTACAAAGAAAGCAAGCTTAGCTTACGCTGAAGCTAATTTATTTGTGTTAATAATTCTGACCATATTAGGTCTCTAGTGAAAAAAGCCTCCTTCAGGCAAATAAGAAAAGAAGAGAATATTCAAAGACAGATGTCCGTCTGCCTGAACTGAACTATAATCATCTCCCTGAATTAAGAGCCTTGGAAGGCATAGGTATGTTTATGATGCTTTTACTTTTTACAGCCCTTTTGTTCATGTAAAATATATATTAAATAAACTAACAGAATATTAGAAATAATTTATGGTAACTTTACATACTTAAGTAGTTAAACATGTATATACTTATGTATAATAAGTACATATTGAGGGATAGATGTAGAATGTGAAAAACTAACAAAATGTATATTTTTTCATTGTGTTTATGGTTGTTTTTATCTAGCTCGAAATTCTAGGCTAATAAAGAAAGAAAACAAAATTCTTTCAGAATCTCGGATTCCTTCTCTGGCTGCTATTGACCTGCACACTCCCAGTATTGCTTTACATCAGGTATTGAAATATTCTTTGTAAGTTAGAAGAAACTCAGGTCTCTTGCATACTTAATATATTTTAAGGAAAACTTGCTCTTAAGAATTGGGCTGGTTTTGGGCTGGGATTGTGGCTCAATGGTAGAGCACTTGCCTTGCATATGTGAGGCACTGGGTTCGATCCTCAGCACCACACAAAAATAAATATATTGTGTCCATCTACAACTAAAAAAAAAATTAAAAAAAAGAATTGGGCTGGTTTTCTGTTGAGATCTATAAAATTATGCTTGCTAAAGTTTATTTTATAGGTCATTGCACTAAGTATCTTATTGCATAAATATTTATATAAGAACTTTCCAACTGGTAGTAATCAATTGTTTAGGTTAAAAGTGTGTGTGTGTGTGTGTGTGTGTGTGTGTGTGTAGCCTAGCTATGTTCTTTATATAGCAGTAGACTTTGTGGGAGTTTGTAGTATTAACTGTATTAACCCTAAAGTTAAAACCTCATTTTGAAAGAGTAAAATTCTGGGATTTTTTAAATTCTTTCAAAATGAATTGTCTACTTGACATTTTTTGCCCAAGACAATCCATCTTACCTAGGTTAAAGGTTTTCTATTCCATATATTCTTCCTTTGCCAGAATTTCTGTTAGTTCCTCAGAATATGTATGTTTCTGCTCCTTTTCTTCTGAGTCTAGTGACATATAGGTTAAACTTTTTGATATTTTCTCATAGGTTCCTGAGACTCTGTTAACTTTTTCCAAATCTTTTTTCTTTCTTTCTTTCTGTTTTTAGTACTAGGGATTGAACTCAGGGGCACTCAACCACTGAGCCACATCCCCAGCCCTATTTTGTGTTTTATGTAGAGACAGGGTCTCACTGAGTTGCTTTGTGCTGAGGCTGGCTTCGAACTCACGATTCATGCCCCCGCGCCTGGCTCAAATCTTTTTTCTTTCTATTCTTCAGATTGTACAATTTCTTTTACCTCTCTTCATGTTCTGTGACATTTTACTTTGTCATCTCCATTCCACTATTAAGCCTATTCAGTTAAATTTTTAAAATTTCAGATAGTGTATATTTTAATCCTAAAATATCCACTTGATTTTTTTATAGCTTATATTTCTGTGCTAAGAATTCCTGACCTTCATTCATTTCATGTATATTTTCCTTTACTTCATATAACACAGTTATAATGGTTGCTTTGAAGTCTTAATATGATGATTTCAACTGTTTTTTATTTTTGTTGTATAATAATAAGTTTTGTAATAAATAGTGCACCATGACAGATTAGAAGTGTGTTTTAGAACTCAAAGAACTCAACAACAAGAAAACAAACAACCCAATCACTAAATGGGCTAAGGAGCTGAACAGACACTTCTCAGAAAAAGATACATAATCAGTCAACAAAGGTATAAAAAAATGTTCAACATCTCTAGTAATTAGAGAAATGCAAAGCAAAACTACTCTAAGATTTCATCTCACACCAGCCAGAATGGCAGTTATCAAGAATACAAACAATAGGTGTTGGCGAGGATGTGGGGAAAAAGGCACACTCATACATTGCTGGTGGGACTGCAAATTGGTGCAGCCAATCTGGAAAGCAGTATGGAAATTCCATAGAAAACTTGGAAAGGAACCACCATTTGACCCAGCTTTCCCACTCCTCAGTCTATACCCTAAAGACTTAAAAACAGCATACTATATTAACATGGCCACTTTAATGTTTATAGCAGCACAATTCACAATAGCTAAACTGCAGAACCAATCTAGATGCCCTTCAATAGATGAATGGATAAAGAAACTGTGGTATATATACACAGTGGAATATTACTTAGCATTAAAGGAGAAGAAAATTATGGCATTTGCAGGTAAATGAATGGAGTTGAAGATTATCATGCTAAGCAAAGTAAGCCAATCCCAAAAAACCAAAGGCTGAATGTTCTCTCTGATAAGTGGATGCTGATCCATAATGGGGGGAGGCATGGGAAGAATGAAGGAACTTGGGGCAAAGGGGAGAGAAGAGAGGGAGGAGTATGGGGGCAGGAAAGATGGTGGAATGAGGACATCATTACCCTAGGTACATATATGACTGTGCATATGGTGTGATGCTACATTCTGTACAACCATAAAAATGAAAAGTTGTGCTCCATTTAGGTACAATGAAACAAAATGCATTTTGCTGTCATATATACCTAATTAGAATGAATTTTTAAAAAAAGAAGTGTCTTTTAACATATGTATAAACTAAAGGCCAAAGAGTAAATGTCCTCTGACTTTATTCTTTCCCATGCAAGCAATTTGAGCTTATGAATAGTTAATTCTAAGCATCTGATATTTAAACAGCCAGAATTGGAATTTTGGAGGAGTGAAACATTTGCAATTACTGAGAAACTCTGAAGCTTGATTATTTTATAGGTATCAGGATCTCCCCTGTCAGATGATTCAGAGGCCGACTTGCCTCGGATGGAACACCAGCACTGAGAATTATTTTAGTTTTGAAGAGGGTAAGTCTGATTTCTCATACTTCAAGCTGTGTCACCATTTTTTAAAAAATACCTTTATTTTATTTAGTTTTTTTATGTGGTACTGGGGATTGAACCCAGTGCCTTACGCATGTTTGGCAAGTGCTCTACTACTGAGCCACAATCCCAGCCCCTGTGTCACCTTTAATGAGAAATATTTTGTGGTTTTCTGAAGAAAATTTTCAGCCAAAACATTCTCTGGTGATTGATTTCATGAGAATTCCTGCCAGGGAAGTGCCACTTAAAAAATCAAAAGCATTTGTCTATGAAGTGAAATCTTTTTTTTAATAGACCTTATATCTCTTAATCTTGAACTAATCTGAATTTTATTAGCTGTAGTAATGTGAATTTAGGATGACAAATACTGAAGAAGGTTTTATGCTTCTCTTCCTTCTCAGTATTTTGTCCTGTGGGCTTGTCAAGTAAGGTAAATTGAACGATGACTTTTGTATTCTCTTTCCCAATAAAGAGAGATCAGCACTATACCAAGTGATAACTTTGCTTTTAAATACAGTGTTTTTGTAGTAAAAAAAAAATTTAAATGTTTTGGAATGGTAATTTGCTATATGACCTTAAGCAAGTCATTCACTGTTTAATTAATATCTCATTAATTCTGTAAAATATGATATTGTAATGAAATTCCATGTTCCCATAATTTTATTATTGGAATTTATCTGTTAACCTCCACAAAGCATTTTGAATATCTGTGATATTAAAGATCACTTTCCTGTGACAAGGAAAAAACTTAAATTTTAATCCTTCATTTGCACAATCCCTTCTTAGACCCAGGGAAAGGGCTTTGCAATGCATTGGAGTTGGTTCATGTGAACTATGAACAACTAATTCGTATAAGCTTTATCAACTTCAGGCTCTACAATCCTTACATCTGTTTTGTCAAAATCAGCCATTGTTTGCATAAAAGAAGATAATGTGCTATACATGATAATTTGGATGGATAGTGATTCTAAAGATTGTCTTTAAAATCTTACTTGTAATACATATAATCTTGTGTTTTCTTAGACTACATAGTACCCACAAATGTTATCAATGTATACATTTTGAGAAAGCTAGTGAGACAAATCAATTTCTAGAAATATTTTATATAAAATATTTGGTGGAATATTCTGTGCTTTTAGATGCTGCTCTAGCACTTGAGATGACATCTCCTTGCAACTAGAGTGCTAATATCCTAAGAGGAAAGATTCGTGGTATTCATTATTTCCTTCTGAACTTCCTGCGTTTTCTAAGAAAGTTGCTTTGCAGAGGAAGGAAAGACAAAGACGTCCTTCAAATGTTTCAAAGGAAGATTGAACAAGTTCACCTCCCCAAATGTTATCCTGTTACTTTTCCAGTCTGTTGATGCTTGCTTGCTATTTCAAGATATATACAATGAAAGAATAGTGATATGGTTCTTGTTATGTGAATGTGAATTTGCTATTAGTAGATTGTGAATTTAAATTACTAAGATTACAAGTGAGTAAAAGAGGAGAGAGACACATTATAAAAGTCATGTTATTCATGCATTTAACTGTGTGGTCTGTATAAATGTTTATAGTTAAAGAAAATGAAAACAATTTTAGGATCAGTAAAAGAAAAAGTTTCATTTACTTTACCTATAGAAACACTTAAAAATCTTGTTTCTAGGCATTAAGGTGATATATAACTGCTGTCGAAGGGTGATGTATATCTTTGGTTTCTGTGATTGTTGTTAATATTCGGTGTATTATGGAATCTGGCCTTTCTGCTGATTTAAGAACCACATTAATATAAATCTGACAGAGAAACTTTTTATTTCTAATGACTCAGTACAACTCTGACATTGGATAGTCCTCTGCATTGTAAGATTCTGGTGCTAATGTTCCTGTGTGAAGGAACATGATTGGAACAAGAGGAAAAGGAGAATATTGAAGGTGTACCTTGGAGTTGAGTACTGTACTTCTCACTAAAAAGTTATACATACAAAATAGGTGGTGGGAAGCAGGGTCATCTATTAATCAGGCAGATTACTCTTTAGGCCAATTTTCTTGAATCATTACTGAAGAGGCTTTAGGGAGGGGTTGTCTGTTATTATGGACTCCACTCTCATCCACTGATATTTTGAGGGTGTTAATAGAACCCAGATAAGTTCCTGTCCCCTTGTTGCCTCAAATGCTTAGGGCTTCCCAAAGCTATTCCCCAAGGTATATCATCATTCACCCACATTCCACATGTTGTACACAGATCCACAACATTTTAGGTGGGAAGGTTAGACCAATTTAGCTCCAGGTTCTTGTTTCTGAGTTTCCAGCTATGCTCTGCATTTATCATTTTAGAGAACAGTTGTTAAGGGGTCCAGAATTTGAATAGGATTTTTGCCATAGCCAATTAATAGTGTGTTGTTTTTCCTAAAAGCCTTTGACTAGAAATTATCCCAAGAATTTAACTAAAATTTTTCTTTATTACTCCAAGTAACTTAATATTGAACTTCTGACCTTAGATACTTGGGTCTCAACAGAGTAGGACATTCAAGAGGAAGCAAAATAAACAGTTCCAACATATAAGTCTATAGGTGATGATTAAATTGATATTTGGTTTTGACTTAAAAGCATTATTTTTAAACTTTCATCAGGTAGTTGACTAGATTAGTATGGCTAAAATGCTGAAAAAATTAGAATATCTGCATTAATAATCTTCATGTTAATATTTTATTTTTACTTTGAAAAATATTGCCAATAGACTCTACAACATAGAAAGCAGACAATACTTAAAGTCAAGTGTCAACAACAGCTTATTTCAATGTTATTTTTATGTAAAGAGAATTGTTGAAAGTATTAGCTCAATTTTTGAGGGTCTAGGTCATTTACCTTCTAACTCTGTACTTGCCTTAGGTATCTTTTGCCTATTTAAGTACCTTGTGAACAAATAAGAATCATTTACTCAAATCTCTGTTGAGACTTGAAGATCATATCTGATTAGAACCTTGGCAGAACTATTTAAAAAGATTTTTCAAATTGGGGCTATAGATACTAAACCAAAATGATCTTTGTTTTCAGTTTATGGTTATTTACTCTCCCTTTACGAGGATATGATTTAGTTACATACTAATATGAACTATGTGTATGTACTAGTGGGGGACAATGGGTTTGCTGTGTATGTCTATGTTTTAAAATAAATGAATATTATCTAACTAAGCTCCATAGATGGTTTTAATTTGTATTTATTTAATTAAGATACTAAAAAATAATATATATACATATATATACACCACTGTATGGTATTTAATAAATAAGTTTGAAATAATGTTAATTTGTTTTTGTTCTTGTTTAAAATTTCAGTATAGGGGCAACAAATTAATCTCCTTTGTACAGCTGGTGGTGTAAGCAGCACAGTGATAAAATAACACATAAAGACTATCTGGCAAAGTGTCAGACCCAGGTTAGGAACCCAGTTCTTCTGACTAACAATTCCCTGCTTGGTTAGGATGCCTGACTTCCTGTTTAAATGGGGATATAGAAAATGTTTTTTCTTACTTTTTGGTTCATTTATCTTATTTGTGCTATAAGTCTACATGTATACTTAGCTGGAGGTCAGACTAAACTGAAAAATGTGGTTGACTTGTTTTTAACCACCCTGTTAATAAGCAAACTACTGTCAGGGAATCAGGGAACCACCAGAAGACTGCTTCTAACCTTGTAGGCTAGTCTTGGTGAACTGGACTAAACGAATTTTTCTCTATTGTTTTGTGTTAAGTATGTTTACATTAGGAAGGAGCCCTTAACACTCTCCTATTTTTATAAAAATTATCTTATTATAGTGCTTTCTAAAGGGACTTATTTTTTCTCTTGATGGCATCAAACACAAAATAACTTGAAAACGTACTTTACAGACTGCTTAACTGCTTCTTAACATGCACTTCTGAGAGGTACCTCGCCACAAATCTTGACCTCATCACTTGTATACAACTTGTGACTTAGAGCTTTGTGTTTATAGATATTTATGGATAACTGACAGTGAATATATTATACACTGAGAAATTTTATTTTCTTTTCCCTCTTGGTACCAGGGATTGAACCCAAGGATACTTAAACACTGAGCCACATCCCCAGCCCTTTGTATTTTTTATTTTGAGACAAGGTCTTGCTAAATTGTTTAGGGGCTGGATTTGAACTTGTAGTCCTCCTGACTCAGCCTCCTGAGTCACTGGGATTACAAGTGTGCACCACCGCACTGGCAGAGAAATTTTCTTTAAAACAAAAACTGCTCAGGAGGCTGAGACGGGAGGATTAAAGTTCAAAACCAGCCTCAGCAACTTAGCAATGCCTTAAGCAACTTAGCGAGACCCTTAAAATAAAAAATTTAAAGGGCTGGGGGTGTGGCTCAATGTTTAAGCGCCCCTGGGTTCAATCCCTGGAAACAAAAAAACAGACAAAACAAAAATAAAAACAAAACCATCCAGAAAATATCATTTTACTTTGTTTTCAGTGAAAATTAATTTGCCCCATTGTATAACCATATTCAATTACTTCATTCTTTATTTTAGCCTGTAGGATCAGGAGAGGAAGGTGTCTACAGTAAAATTTTGGAAAATGTTTTGTCAGTTAACATGAATTAATATAAGAAAGAATCAGGGAAATTAAAGTGACATATCTCAATTCAACATGTTTTCTAGTCCCTAGACTAGGGTGGTAGCAAAAACAATACCTAATGTCTGTCCCTCACTAAGTTTTCAATGTCTCTAACGATTAGGAACAACTTATTTACCCATTTCTGTTCCATACAATCTAAGTAACTTAGCGAGACCCTGTGATTTCTATGTGATATAATAACTATAAAAGTAGGAATATTGTTCAGATTTTATAGGCAAGATAATTGACTTAGAAGGTTTAAAGAATTTAGTGTCATTTGACAAAAAAGCCATGAGAGTTTGTTGGCATAAATATACATTCATGATTATTTAGATCTGGAATTAATTTTAAAAACAAAACATTTATTTAGATAATATAAACATTGGGAACTTAGATTACTCGAACTCCATGCTTCCTCACTGATTCTAGAGGAGATGAATTTTCTCACCCATCAAACAAAACTTTGCTCTCAGAGATTTGAGCCTGAAGCAAATCTCTGTATGGGTTGGGGTGAGGGAGTGCAGGGAAAACGGTATGTACTTACTGATGGGCTTCTGTTAGGTTCCCTTGCCTGAATTAATGGGAGTGAAAGGAATAGTGATTATGCTGATTGGCTAGCAGCCTCTCTATGGACCCAAATGGCTTCTGCAAAGTATTGGAGGTACATAATGGACATTGGAGAAATCATCATAGGGCTCACCAGAGATGGACATTTTAAAGCTGCAGAAGGTATGCTTCATTTTAGATTTTGATTGATTCTGCCAAAATTTCCCCCCAAAAGACTATGCCAGTTTATATTCTCACTAACAGTATATAAGAAAATCTATTTTCTTAAATTAGCTATTAATAATAATTTTCATTTTGGCCTGTTTGATGGGTGAAATTCACAAGCTTGCTTTGATTTTGCTTTGATTTTGATTTACATTTTCTTGAATACTACTGAGGTTACAAACATTTCTTATTTTTTATATATTTATTGGTTATTTGAGTTCCTTCTATGAATAAAAGGAAAGATATTTGAAAAAGGTAAAGTAGACTTTAACTTAAGTTTTTTTTTTTTATCTTTATTTTATTTATTTATATGTGGTGCTAAGGATCGAACCCAGTGTCTCACGCATGCGAGGCAAGTGCTCTACCGCTGAGCCACAATCCCAGCCCTTAACTTAAGTTTTGAAGATTTTATTCTGTGTATGTTTTTCCTACACCTGAAAATTTACCCTTGCAGTTTCCAGATTCAAATAATATTAATATATTCATATCTATTCATATATGTTGCATAGGAATATTTACTTACATATATGTAATATGATTACATTCCAGATATTTTGTAGATCAAAAATTATTTTATATTGGGAAATGTATGAAGAATGTATTTTTGCATGTTGACTGCCAGAAGAATGTATTTTTAATTATACTTGTCTTAAGGTAGGTAGTCAGGTCCTGCTTCTTCTGTTGGGTCTTGGGAGGAAATAGGCGAATGAGAAATAAGCACTTTTCCTAGGGTTGAGGGATGAAGAAGGAGCCAGTTCTGCTTGAATGGACAATAATTATTTAAGGAAAGTTATTAAGGAACTGAGCTCTGGAGTTGCTGCAATTGTTCTTTCATATTTCACTATTCCTTGGGCTCTGGGACTGCCCAGTGCTGCCACACCATGATCCAGGAGGTGGCAATAAAGACCCAGTCACTGTAAGACACTGTCCCAAGAGGAAAAATAAAGACCCAGTCACTGTAAGACATCTGTCCCAAGAGGAAAAAAATGTAAAAATGGAATGAATTTTACCTGAGGGTTATCATCTGTTCCTTTTTGTCCATGTATCAACAATAATTTTCCTTCTCCATTATTAAGGGCACAGTAATTAAGGGATGATTGATGGTTTGAGTCATTAGGAGTGGCCAGGGAGAACAGTAGTAGATAGGCCATTAGGTGGTGACCACCAGAGGAGTGGTGCTCCCTAGTAGACATTGTTAATCCTTCTGGTAGTCCAGAATCATAGGGTTTATAAAGCATTTAGGGAGCAGAAGAGAGGCCCAATGTGCTTGACCTGCTCAAGAGCTTCTGTGACTGTCAGGGCTCTCCATGTCAGCAGGTGGCCAGTGACACAGCTCAGCAAGGCAGAACCAGTGGCTGGTAGGAGCACAGGGGTGCTGGGAAGGAGCTGCAGAATTCACTGAGAATCCTGAGTAAAAGACAAAAAGGATGAAGAATTATAAAAATAAATTTGCCTCATGAAATGAAACTGGATAGATAATTAAAGACAGAGTAGCAGAAAGGCTGATCACACCACTTCTAAGAATACTAGTCTAATGAGAGCTTTGAATAGCTTTGGAATCTCTGGAGACATGGTTTTCAAAGGTGATATCTAAGTAAGCAGCAAAATGTACATCAATCCTCACAATGAATGGAAATTTGAAAATTAGTCCACACTGGCATTAGCTTAGTTTGTTGATTTTGTTAGTTTGCCTGGTGCAGCCTCTGAGATACATTTCCAACCTTGATAGCACTTGGCTAATACATGTAACTCAGCCATCAGTCCCCTGAAATTCTCAATTTGAAAAGTATAGGGTATAATTTTTTTAAGGGAAATAAGCCATCTACTCTAACATTTAAACCCTCAATGAAGCTGTTAACATACTGATTTGAAAAAAAAATAAGAAAACTGAAGAGGGAGTATAGAAAAGAAGAAATGTTTTGCCAATAAGGACATAGAAAAACCTTAAGAATATTCTGAACAGGGCTGGGATTGTAGCTCAGCGGTAGAGCGCTTGCCTCGCATGCGTGAGGCCCTGGGTTCAATCCTCAGCACCACATACAAGGCAATAAAATAAAGACATTGTGTCCATCTACAATTAAAAAATATCTTTAAAAAAAAAAAAAAAAGAATATTCTGAACAAAGTTTCATTATAATGACTGTATGAAATCTACCTGAGTGATCTAATTCTCTGAGTGAAGGAAATTGTGAAAGATATTTCCCAATAAGTCATTTATTATGTGGAGAACATGTAATAAACCTTCCATTTAGAACATAAGCCAAGAAGTAGACAAATTTTGTTGGCAGAATATTGGTTTTTTTTTTTTTTTTTTTTTTTTTGGTGCCTGGTGAACTGATATTTGAAGAACCATCTTACATAATTAGCTTTCCCAGAAAACTTTTTTTTTTTTTCAGTGCTGGGAATTTAATAGGGCCTCATGCATGCTAAGCAAGCACTTTACCCCTGAACTACATCCCCAGCCAAAATCCATGTATTTTGAAGGAGAGATTTTACAAAGAAGACTGGACTCAGATTTTAAAAACAAACAAACAAACAAAATAAAAACCCAAAAGTTATAGATAACTGCTAACAAAAGTTTGAAAATTATAAAATTAGGTGGCAATTAAATAAAGGATTCTCTATTTACCATTAGAATCAATCTTCCAACAAACTGCTAAAGGAATTGTATCTGCAGTGAAACAGAATTTTTTGTTTTGGAATTCTTGAAAGGAGATGGAAAGCATGTACCTACCAGTGGCCAGTAACTCTTTTATTTGGGAGGGATGTGTGTGCTTTATTTTTCTTTCAACAGAAATTCTTTTTTTTCTGGGAGAAGATTTTAAAATCTTGAGACTTCTCCTAATATGTGTGAATTGATTTGGAAAGAAATAGGGTTGAATATTAGGGAGGTTTAAAAATTCAGTTATTTAACAAATGCTTATTGCATCCCTACTATGTGCAGACATTGTTCTAAGCCCTGCAGATAAAGGAGTAAACAAAATAGACAAAAACCACTACAGATAAACAAGGTAACTAAGAATATGTTTAGGTATTTGAATGTGAATCACACTAGGATAAAAATAAAGCCAGGAGCAGGGAGAGGAAGTGAGCCCTTGTCTGCACACTTTCATTGGGTGGTCAGGAAACCAAGAGGTGGCGTACTATGGAAATCCTAAAGGAAGTGAGAGAGGAAGTCACGTGAATATCTGCATAGGCCCAGAGGAGGAAGTGTGCTTGGTTTGTTTGAGGAACATCAAGAAGGACAGTATATCTGAAGTGGAGTGAGAGAGAGAGAAGGGTGTGAGACGAGGTTGTAGAGGAAAGAGATGAAGATGGGAAGGAAGTGTGGGGTCCAGGTCATGCAGGCCACCCTCAAGACCTCTCTACATCTATGTCAAAAACTTTTGAATGTAATTGTTTAAGATGGGTCCCTTGTATACGAACCATTTATAGTAACTGTTGTTATCTAATCCATGCTTATCCAATATGTGTTTTTCTGTTTTTGTGGTTCTCTGGTTAGTCAACAGAAGTATAGGGTTAGAGTTAAAACTTAAAAAATATGTAGTTTATCAATTCAAGATGGAGGTTTAAAGGAAGCCTGCATTCCTAGTAGTTCTGTTACCAGCAGGAGTCAGGATGAGGTTCGTGTTCCACAGAGTTGAAGAATGAACACCAGAAATGCCACCAAGGTAAGCAAGCAAGCAGGAATTTTATTAAAAAGGTAAGTGAGAGAAAGATTCAGGACTTCCCCCACAGAGCACCTGGGAGGGGCAAGAGTGCTGTTGAAGTCTTAGCACTCCTCCTCTTAAAGGCATGTAAGGAGAAGTTGATAAGCTCCTCTTGATTGGTTTTTGATATTTCAATTGTCCCAGATTGGCATGGGCTGGATTATGGATTATGCAGCCACTTTCAGCCAGATAGAGACAAATGCCCTTTCTGAGAAACAGGAACTGTTTTTTAACAGGTCTGGGCATGTTAAAATGACTGTCCTGATGCTTGCCCTCTTGTCAACCTTTACTGTCTCTTCCCTACTCTCCACTGCCAAGCCTTGTTTATCTCAGGATTCAAGCAGTGGGAGTACTGCTCCTTAGTGAGGTGAGTGGAAGAGGAATTTCATTAAAATTCAATATTGAACAGTCAGAATTTCTTAGAGACTCAGAAATCTGGGTATATTAAACAAAGATGAAAGAGTACATGGAGGGAAAACTGAAAAACACAATGAACAGATTTGGTATGGAAAAACCCAAGATCAAAAAGGAAGCCTGAACTTTGAAATCCAGAGGCTGCACTGTGCACTGATACTTGAAAAGTGCTGTTTCTCAACTGACTGTGGAGAGGGGAAGAGGAGTCTGTAAAGCCAAGAGACCAAAAGGTGGTAAATAAAACCACTGGGAAAGGCTTTATTGGGAAATATGCTTACGGGCGAATTCCTCGGCCAACAGACTGAGAGGGGAGAATTGCGCATGTGTTCCGAGGTACAGAAAAGTTAAAAGCCCAGTCAGGAAGGGGGAGGCTTAAGGCAGGAAGAGGAGGTATCTGGAGTCCTGTGCTCCCCTGGAGTTGGTCAAGGGGATCCTGCTGAGGTCAGAGTCCCTCCGGGATGAGTCAGGAAAAGTCCACTGATTGGTAGGAGGTGCCATTACTGCTTACATGTCAGCATCTGGTTGGCTGTTCCTTTGCACATGTGGGCTGCCTGATGCTCTGTTCCCCGGGCCCTCTGGGGTGTATTGTACGTTCTGTGTTCGCCTCGCGAAAAGAGACGTGAGATCTTGAGCCGACCTAACAGAGTCATCTTGAGGTGCCATGCTGCTGTTTCTGCTGCTTCTGAGCCAAGAGGTCATAGCAAACACTGCCATCCTGTCCCAGTAAGTGCCTAGCGTGTACCTAGCAGAACATGAATGAAACACAGAAGATTATACTAGGGCAATGCAAGTTAGCAAAGCAAAGGGGAGACAAATCTTCTCCTTTGAGTCTGGTGGCTTATGTAACCAGCTGAAATAGGCCAAGAATCTGAACAGGCAGGTGTGAATACACTCAGGTACTAAGCCTGGGAAGGCTGTGTCATGGGCAACAGTGTGTGTGGAGGATTGACTCCCTTGCCCCATGAGTAGAATTCTTGGGAGGCTCCTGAGATTCAGATCCCTGACAGAGAATGGCAACTTCCAGGCCCTACCAGTGTGTTGATCTAATCTCTCCAGAGCAGACACCACCCAACAAAGCCTCTGAGGCCTGATTAGACCTAAGCCCCACCCACTAGAACTTCCCTCATAGAATTCTGCAGCAGCTTATCCTGGAAGTGCTTACATCTGGTCTGTGCAGACAAAATACCAACTGACGGTACTTCCCATTCTATCCTACCTCATACTGATGAGAAGGTAAACCAAGACCTTATTTCAACCAGCTTCAGTCTTAGGCCATGTCAACTAGCAGCTTGGAGAGCAACACAAAAAGAAGGAGTTAACTACATCTAGCCCTTGCTCTCTCTCTTTCTGAGAACACAGATCAAGAAGAAACAGAGAAAGTTGGGCATAATGGTGACCATCCAATGTGGTTGACTATTTTGACCATCTCAGTGGAAATGATTCCTTCATTTTTATTAAGAATTGTGTGTGTGTGTATGTGTTCCTGCTGTGCTTATTGGTTCATGAATATATATACATATTCATATTTGTTTCTTTTTTTCTTATTTTTTGCATTTAAAAATGTATTTTTCTTTGCCTTGTCTTTTGAGGATTATGATTTTTATTTGCATATTTTGTATTGTTTTCATTTCTCTTTCTCTTTTCTTCTCCTTCTAACAGCCACATTTTATTGTTCTCTCTCTTTCTCTTTTTACTTTGTTTCTCCTATTTTTCTCTTCTCCTTATAACCACCACCTGCTACACGCTTCTGCATTTTCTGTTCACTTTTTGAAATTGTAAATTTCAAATTGTAAATTTTCTGCCTTCCTTTCATATTTTATTTTCTCTTTTTGAAATAATTGGTTTATATAACTCCTGCCCCAACCATTAAAGCTGTTGCAGTTGTTACTACTATGAATGACATAGTTGATACTTGTTGTTTGCTTTAATGCCAGATCTAGTTTATGCTTACTAATTGTTTTTACTGTTGGCAATTACTGCTCCCACCATTTCTGGTTTGGTTTTGTTTTTTTTAAATGGTGATTAACATTGTAGATGCCATAAGTAGGAAACAGGTATTTATTTTAATACTGTATTTTTTTTTTTTTGCATTCATTGTTGCTATTGTTTTCCCCCTATTGTGAGGTACAGGGAACCTACATGTTCACAGGGTAGTCTCTGTCACTGAACTAAACTCAACCAAAAGACAGTGCACCATGCTGCACACACAAATTAATGACAATCTTCAGCTATACTTCAATACAAAGACTAGAAGAGACAAAAACCCAAACTAACAACCAGGCTCCAAGTAGAAATAGCTAGAGGTGGGCCCTCAGATCCCATCTATGAATATCCACTGCTATAGCAAAAACAGAATTAACACAAAGGCTGTAGATACCACACCTATGAGGGGGATCTCAATCTAAATCACTCTGGAACACTTTGGCAAGTGAAAACATGCTCTAAAAAAGGCTCACACATAAGAGTAGAAGAGCAACCCATTCTAATAGATGCAAAAAACTCAATACAGGAATACAAGAAATATGAAAAAACAAGGTGACACAACACTTTCTAAAATTCATAATTTACCAGCAACTGACCCCAAAGATATTGAAGTGTATGAAATATCAGATAAAGAACTCAAAAGAATCCAAAACAGAAAACAATTAAATGAATTAAGGAAGTCAGTATAGCATATGAATGAGAAATTCAATAAAGAGATAGAAATATTGAAAAGAGAACCAAACAGAACTATTGGAAATGAAAGAATAAGTCAAATGAGAATGTTTAACTGAAAGTCTAATAGAGTAGACCATGCTGAAGATAGAATGTCAGAGCCAGAAGACAAAATGGCCAGCCTTGAACATTCAGATAACATTAAAGAAAAAAAAAATCCATGATCAGAATGCACAATAACTCTGGAACAACATTAAGAGACAAAATTTAAGAATCTTTGGAATTAAGGTGGGTTGTGAGATGCAGGTTAATAGAAAGGACAACTTCTGCAGGGAAATAATAATAAAATTATCAACCCTTCATAATGAGATGGATATTCAGATCCATAGACAGGATGCATTCAGAACCCCAAATAGACAAGATTAAAAAAAGAACCTCTCTATGACACCTTGTAATTAAAATGCCTAACCCGGAGAATAAGGATAGAATTTTAAAAGCTTCAAGAGAAAAATGTCAACTCACATTTAGAGACAAGCCAATCAGAATCACTTCTGATTTCTCAGCCAAATTCTAAATCCAGGAAGGCTTGGAATGATGTGTTCCAAGTCCTGAAAGAAAATAAGTGTTAAATCTATCATTCAGTAAATCTATCCTTCAAATTCAAAGAAGAAATAAAAACTTTCCAAGATAAGAAAAAGCTCAAAGAATTCATGACTATTAAACCAGTACAACATAACTTAAAAACATACTTCATACAGAAGAAATGAAAAACAAACCCTAGAGCTCACAAATGAACAAATCTCATTTGAAGAGCTAAGCAAATGAGAAACAGGACCAAATTAAAACATGATAAATAAATCAAAATGGCAAGAATAAACAAACATCTTTTGGGCTGGGGTTGTGGCTCAGTGGTGGAGTGCTTGCCTGGCATGTGTGAGACACTGGGTTTGATTCTCAGCACCACATCTAAATAAAATAAAGGTCCGTTGACAACTAAAAAGATATTTAAAAAATAAAAATAAATAAACATCTTTCTATGATAACATTGACTGTAAATGGTCTCAATTTTCTAATTGAAAGACACATTCTGGCAGAATGAATTGAAAAACAAGCCCCAACTATATGTTGTTTGCAAGAGATGCACCTTATAGGCAAATATGGCCATAGGCTGAAAGTAAAAGTATAGCAATTGATATATCATATGAATGGAGTCCAAAAACAAGAAAGACTAGCTACTCTTATATCTGACAAAGCAGACTTCAAACCAAAATTAATCAGAAGAGACAAAGGTTGTCACGCCATATTTGTAAAGGGAACAATTCAACAAGAAGATATTACAATAATAAATATTTGTGCCCCCAAAGTATGTGCAACTAATTACATAAAAGAGATACTACTCAAATTGAAGCTTCAGACAGACCCCAGTGAAATAATACTGGATGATTTCAACATACTCTTTCACCATTAGATAGGTCATAAACCATGGTAAAGATTTTTTGGACCTGAAAAATATTTTAAATCAAATGGACTTAACAGACTTCTATAGAATATTGAATCCAACAATAGCTGGATACATTTTTTCTCAGTGTCTCATGGAAACTTCTCCAAAATACAGCATATTTTAGGCCACGAAGCAAATCTCAGCAAATACAAAAAATATATATAATTCCTTGCATTTTATCAGATCATAATTGAATGAACTTAGGAATTAATATGACAAAACTCTACAGAAACTATATTGTAAAGAAACAAGAGGGAGACAGAGGCAAGCTGCAGAGGCAAAATGGCTGCTCCTCTAAGCTGCCAGCTTTATTTATACCAATAGGTTAAATTAGGTCATTAGCATCATTAGTATATTATTGTTTATTGTATCATTGAGCAGGATAAAGTAGGTTATAATGTAAAATGTTCTTGCTTATGATTAGATATGTGTTCTGGCCAAGCATGTATTGGTTATCTTGATAGTTCCTGGGAAAAACTGCAGAATGTTTCAGTGGTGGGAAATAAGACACCTATTATTTTCTGGGAGTTTGCTCACCAGAAAAACTCACTGTCTTGTACATTTCCACAGCCAGAACTTTAACACTATATTAACACATGGAGATTAACAATACACTTTTGAATGATGCTTGAGTGATATAAGAAATCAAAGGCTGAGACAGGAGAATCATGAGTTCAAAGCCAGCCTCAGCAATGGTGAGGCACTGAGCAACTCAGTGAGACCCTGTCTCTACATAAAACACAAAATAGGGCTGGGGATGTGGCTCAATGATCGAGTACCCCTGAGTTCAATCCCCAGTACCAAAAAAAACAAAAACAAAAACAAAAACAAAAACAAAAAAAAAGAAAGAAAAAAGAAAAGAAAAGAAAAAAATCAAGGGAGAAATTTAGAAATTCTTAGACTCAAATGAGAATAGTGATACAATATACCAGAACCTCTGGGACAGTATGAAGGCAATTCATTTGTAGCTATGAGTACCTACATAAGAAAATCAAGATGCTCCTCCAAAAACAACATAATGATGCACCTTGAATCCCTTGTAAAGAAGAACAAACCAAAACAAAACCAGTAGAAGGAAGGAAATGATTAAGATCAGAGCTAAAATCAATGAACTTGAAAACAAAACAAAACAAAAACCCCACAAAGGATCATGAAACAAGGAATTGTTTCTTTGAAAAGATAAAAAGATTGGTAATCCCTAAGCCAAAAGAAAAAGAAAACCAAAATTAATAAAATTAGAGATGAAAAAGGAAAAATCACCACAGACATCACAGCAATCTAGCAGATCATTAGAGACAATTTTGAAAACTTATACTCCAATAAATTGGAAAATCTAGAAGAAATGGATACACTTTGAGACAAAGAAAATCTGCCAAAACTGAATCAGAGGACGTAGAAAATCTAAACAGACCAGTAACTTGTAATGAGATAAAAGAAGTAATTTAAAAAAACTTCCAACAAAGAAAAGCCCAGGATCAGATGGATTTTCAGCTGAATCCTACCAAGTCTTTAAAAAAAAAAAATAACGCCAGTACTTCTCAAATTATGCCATGAAATAAAAAGGGGTGGGAATTTCCAAATTCATTTTATGAAGCCAGTATCACACTTGTACTAAAATCAGATATGGACACATCAAGGAACTAAAACTAAAGACCAATATCCCTAATGAATTTAGTTGCAAAAATACTTACCAAAATATTATTAAATCATGTTTAACAACATATTAAGGAGATTGTACACCATCACCAAGTTGGTTTTATCCCAAAGATGCAAGGATGGTTTAATATGCAAGTCAATAAATGTATCTCATCACACATACAGACCTAAGAACAAAAATCACTTAGTAATCTCAATAGATGCAGAGAAGACCTTTGACAAAATACATCACTGGTTTATGATAAAAATATTGAAGAAACTAGGGATAGAAGAAACCTACCTCACCATCATAAAGGCTTCATATGAAAAACCCAAAGCCAACCTTATAATAAGTGGGGAAAGACTGAAAGCATTTTCTTTAAAATATGGAACAGAACAAGGATATCCACTGTCACCACTCCTTTTTAATATAGTGCTAGAAATTCTAGCCACAGCAATTATGCAAGAGAAGGAAATTAAAAGGATAAAAACAAGAAAGGAAGAGTCGAATTATCACTGTTTGCAGATGATATGATCCTATACCTAGAAGATCTAAAAAATTCCACCCAAAGACTGCTAGAGCTAATACATTTGGCAAAGTGGCAGTTTACAAAATCAACATATAATAGCTTTCCTATACACCAACAATCTGCTGAGAAAGAAATAAGAAAAACCATTCCATTCACAATAGCTACAAAAAATCATAATACCTAGAAATAAATCTAACCAAGGAGGTGAAACACCTCTATAAGGAAAGTTATAGAAAATTGAAGAAAGAAATTGAAGAAGACCTCAGAAGACAAAAAGACCTCTCATGTTTATGGATAGGAAGAATTAATATCATTAAAATGACCATAGTACCAAAAGCAGTATACAGAGTCAAAGCAGTCACCATCAAGACACTGATGACATTCTTCATAGAACTAGAAAAAAAAGTCCTAAAATTCATTTGGATGAATAAAAGACCTAGAATCACCAAAGCAATTCTAATCCAAAAAATCAATGCTGGAGGCATCAAAATATGACTTCAAATTATACTTCAGAGCTATTGTTTTAGTCAGTGTGACCAAGACTTGACAAAAGGAGGAAAAATTTATTTGGGGGCTCAGAAGTCTCAGTCCATAGAAGCCTGGCTTCATTGCTCTGGGCTTTATTGAGGCAGAACATCATGCCACAAGGCTATGGTGGAGTGAAACAGCTGGGAACTTGGGAGGCGGGTAAAAAGGGGGAGAGGGAGAGGGAGGGAGAGATAGAGTAGTGGGGAGGGAGAGGGAGAAAGCCAGAGAGTATGCTCTGTTCAACAAGGACAAAATATATACAACAAAGGCATGTGCCCAGGGTCACATCCTACCTGCCTACAGTTACCACCCAGTTAATCCCTATTAGGGGATTAATGGATTAATTAGATTAAGGTTCTCATAACCCAATCATTTCACCTCTAAACTTTCTTGCCTTGTCTCTCACATGAACTTTTGGGGGACAACTCATATATAAATCATAATAGCTATAGTAACAACAACTGCATTGTATTGGCATAAAAACAGACACATAGACCAGTCATACAGAATAGAAGAGACAGAGACAAACCCACACATCTGCATTTCATCTGATACTAGGCAAAGCTGCCAAAAACACACAATGGAGAACAGACAGACTTTTTAACAAATGCTTCTGGGACAATTGTAGAAGAATGAAACTAGATCCTTATCTCTCACCCTGCACAAAAATCAACTCAAAATGGGTCAAAGACATAGGAATTAGACCAGAAACTATGGAATTCATAGAAGAAAATGCAGGATCAATACTCCAGGATATAGGCACAGGCAACAACTGTCTCTGTTAGCTCAGGAAATAATGCCAAGAATTAATAAACATGATGGAATCAAATTTAAAACTTCTGCACAGCAAAGGAAACAATTAGGGATACAAAGAGAGAAATTAAACAATGGGGGAAAATCTTTGCTAGTTACATTTCTGACAGAGGTTTAATAAGTATCTAGAATACATAAAGAACTCAAAAAAACTTTACGCCAAAAAACCCAGATAACCCAAATAATGGGCAAATTAATCAAACAGACACTTCTCAAAAGAAGAAATACAAATGGCCAACAAATATATGAAAAAATGTTCAACATCATTAGCAACTAGGGAATGCAAATCAAAACTATACTGAGATTTCATCTTATATCAGTCATCAAGAATACAAATAATAATACTGGAGAGAATGTGGAGGAAAAGAAACACTTTTACACTGCTGATTGGACTGTAAATGTAACCACTATGGAAATCCAAATGGCAGCTCCTCAAAAGACTAAGCATGGAACCACCATTATAACCCAGCTATACCACACCTCTATACTAAAGAATTAGCCTGGTGCGGTGGTACATGCCTATAATCCTAGTACTTTGGGAGGCTGAGACAGGAGAATCGCGAGTTCAAAGCCAGCCTCAGCAAGGGTGAGGCACTAAGCAACTCAGTGAGACCCCATCTCTACATAAAACACAAAATAGGGCTGGGGATGTGGCTCAGAGGTCAAGTGCCCCTGAGTTCAATCTCCAGTACCAAAAAAAAAAAAAATTAAAGTCATCATACTACAGTGACTTACCACTGTTTATAGCAGGAAAATTCATAATAGCCGAACTATGGAACCAGCCTAGGTGTCCATCAATAGATGAATGGATAAAGAAAATGTGGTATATATACAAAATGGTGTTCTGTTCAGTCATAAAGAGTGAAATTATGGAACTGGAGAACATCATGCTAAATCAAATAAGCCAGACTCAGAAAGTCAAGAGTCTAATGTTTTCTCTCATATTTGGAAGCTAGAAAGAAAGAATAAAAAAAAGGGGAATCTTATGAAAATAGAAGGGGCTAGTTGTTGTTGGTGGTGGGAAGTATATGACATCTCATGCCATCTATTTCTCTGAGACATCAACTTCCAGTCAAACTTTTCCTCCAATTAAAAGCTACTTTCCACCAAATATCAATGATATTTGAGTCCCAGTTCAGCCAATCTAGATGCCCCATAGCTCTTACAACCAATGTGAGTTGTTAAAAGGTTGATAATATGGCATGTGGGAATAGGATTTTATTTTTAACTTATATTCAGGTCATAGATAAATTTTGAATGATATTTTGATGGTGGTTTTCACTAAGTTGCTTAGGGACTTGATATGTTACTGAGGCCGGCTTTGAACTCATGATCCTCCTGCCTCAGCCTCCCAGCTATAATCCCTCAGCTGGGATTATAGGCTACTGTGCTTGGATAATGGTATTTTTAATAATGCCTTTTATACTATCATTTTGAAATTATGTGAAACCATAGAAGAGTTGTAAGCATAGTACAAAAACTCTCATAGACCCTTTACTCAGGTACATCAGCTATGAAAACATTTTGCCACAACTATTGGTGTATCTTTCTACCTATCTACATATATACATACATACCTGCTTATCATTTAACATACATATTTTTCCTAAATAATTTGAGATTTAATTGCAGAATATATTCATTTACCTCAAATACTTCAACATCTATTTCCAAAGAACAGAATGTTCTCTAATAGAATAATCAAATTCAGAAATTTAACATTGATATAATACTATTATCTGATATCTAGTCATATTAAAAATTGGCCAGTTTTCCAAGTAATACCCTTTATGGCAATATCTCTCTCCCCATCCCACCTCTAGGATCTGATAATCGAGGATCATGGATTATTTTAGTTGTCAAGTTACCTTAATCTTCTTTAACCTTTGTCTTTCATGACATCTGCATTTTTGAAAATGTCAGTTTTAAAAATGTTCATCAATTTGAGTTTGTGTGATGATTGTGTCTAGATTACGTGTTTGGTGCATAATTATAAATTTAAATTTACATGGGTTACCACACCCTTCTAACAGACCTCTGTTGTTTCAAAAACAGCTTTGTGTTAGAACCAGCTCATTTGAGAAATGAATTCATTTTGAGGTATTAATGACTGAAAACTACCCCCTAACTCAAAAACCTGCCAGGGCTCACTATATTTTAAAAGCAAAATTTCTTAACTAAAGGTACAATGCAAAACAAATGTTCTTTTTTCAGTCACAAAAAGCAAATACTTTGTGTGCGTGTGCGTGCGCACGCGCATGCATGCCTGTACATGCATGTGATTCTTGGGATTGAACCCAAGGTTTCCTATATGCTAGGCATGTGCTCAACCACTGAGCTATATCCCCAGCCCACACATATACTTCTAATTGCAAGTGTAGGCTGCTTCTCATGTAGGCAACTCTGTGCATGGTTCAAGATGATGAATGATGGAGTTTTTACCTAATGTTATTTTGAGAAAGGACTTTTACTACAAAACACTATAAAAATAACCTGCTTTCTACACCAGATTCCGTGATTGATTCATTGAAGCTGTTAATCCATCATTAGTGTGTCTCATTTTACTTGAGGCTTATATGTTACTTAACAAGGCCTCCTAAGAGGATAGATTTAAGAACTGCTTAAGTTTTTAATTGCAAAAGTTCTAATGTTTGGAAAAAGAAAACCCAATCAAAGCCAGGTTGGTTTGGGATAGTTGGGAATTTGTGAGGGCACCAAATATTTTTTACACTGGTACACTGTGAACATGGCAGAATAAAGGAGAAAGGTCAGAAAGGGAAATGGGATTCAAACACAAACTTTATCTGTCTTTGAGTTTGCCCAAAGATGGCCCTTTTCTGGTATGTCCCCACTAACCAAAAAAGCAGGCAGGTGAGTTTATTTCAAAATACAGTTTCTTCATTAGTATTTTAAATTGGTATTTATTTAAACCTGTAAATTTGAAGTAAATATTTGTTCTGATAATGAATATTTGCCATGAAGTGAGTGAAAGAAATATTTTTCTTCTTTTATCATTCAATATAGCAAAGAAGCACAACATGATGATTTTGTATCTCTGTCCTTTTCCCAGGCATCCATTCCCAGAGTTCTATGGTCTTGTGTTATTTCTTTTTTCTTTGTAGCAACAGTAGCAGCAGTTCTTGAGAGGAACAAGTACTTCAGTGGCCATATATGCAAAGCACAGGTTCCTACATTATAGGCAAGACAAGTGGCACAAACAAGAGGTGATATTTTGCAGAGAGTTTAAAAAAAAAATAGCCAATGAATGCAATCTGTGATTCGTTTCTCAGATTGCACCCTGAGAACACAAATTTCCCATTGTTGAGTGAACTTTGTCTGCAGAGTTCCAGAGTTAACAGACTATCAGGTAACTTTTTAATCAAGACATTGAACATGGATCTATGTTGAAAGTTTGAGGAGAAATTTTTCAACTAGCATCTATATTAGGACAACAAAAGAAACAGTAAGACACTTATCAAATGAATCCCATCATTTGTGTAAAAAGTTAACATTAAGGTAAATTTGGAAATTGCAGTTAGAAATAGTTATTTGAGCTAGATAGATAATTCAGTTTAATATTCCCCAGTCCTATTTTTTTTGCTTTAATATTTATAATTTCTTTTAAAGTTCACTTTGTTGCACCTTGCTCTGTAAGTTTCCTAATGAACATAAAAAAGAGGATCCTAATGTCTTCATTTGGTTCATAATGATCCCTTTTTAAATGCTCTTCACTCTCATTTAGAAAAGGGGGCTAATTCTGTTGGCATCTTGGTATGAATAGGAATTATTGGAACTGCCCATTTTAAGATTTTGTTTTCATTAATTTCCCATAGGTTAAAAATGATGTAGTTACTGTCCTATTTTGCAAACAAAAATAACCCAAATCCAATATCTTCATTGCTGACAATTTCTAGTCAATACTATTTAGGATACTTCATCTTCTAATCCAAACTTTAGTTTGGAGAGAGCAGAAACTTTTAATCTTTTTGGAGGCATTGGCTCTTTTTGCTTTAATATATTTCAGCTTCTCTTTTCTCTCTGCTTTCCTCAGAGGAGCTTTCTCTCTGGAGATTTCTTCCGAGGAAATATCTACGAGAAGTAATACGACCAAATGGCCAGCGAAATGGCTGGAACTGAAAACGGTGGTTGCAGTTTGGAGGGAGAAAAGGTCTGTTTGGAAATCTAGGGTAGACTCCAGGCCTTCTTTGTGGAATTCTATTGGGTGTCCTAGTAACTGGTGGGACCCTTGTTGACGGATTCCTTGTGGTGGGTGGAGGGGTGAGTGTGAAGATCTGGCAGTCTGTAGGGTTTATATTTTGTGAGCCTCCTGGTGGGGTGATAACCTCTTCTTGTCCTGTAAGGAGGAAAATACAAGTCAGAAAACAGGACTGGTAACAGAAGCAGAAGCGAGATAGATCCTTGAGGGTGGGTGCAGGGGAGAAAGATGGAAATAGAGAAATAGAGATGTCTTGAAGCATGTTGGAAAGAACTGGCAAGGTCAATAAAATGAAATGTGGACACACTTTATGATCCAGCATTTCCACTCTATGGAATTGACCCAACAGAAATGAACTGTAATTGGCAAAAACAAAAATTAGTTCAAGGATATTCACAGCAGCCTTTTTCATTATAACCTAAACTTGGAAACAATCCAGGTGTCCATCAATAGAATGGTTAAATAAACTGTGTATATTCATACAATGGAAAGTACTCATTGTGGAAAAGGAAAACCTATTAATGTCCACAGTAATATGGAGAATCTCATGGACATTATGTTGAGCAAAAGAAGTTAGACACAAAAGAGTATATATCACAAAAGAATACAAGTGAAACTGTGTTTAAAAAAAAAAGTCAATATTCAGCTCAGGGTTAGGGTAGGAGTTGTTAGTGGAAAGAGCAACCAGGAAACTCTCGAACTGTTCTGGATCTTGATCTGGGTGGTTTTATAAATGGAGCTATCTATATCTCACATACATACACACATACATATAGATGTGTAAGTACACACACACCTCTCTATACATACATGTATGCTTACACACATACACACGATAATATGTATGTATATATAAGATGTGATCAAGCTGTAACTTTAAGATTTGTGGACTTTATTATGTTTAAATTATAACCAAAAAAAAAAAAAAGAAAGAAAATTCATGAGGAAAAAGAACTTATTTAATGTTAAGAATATAAAAATAACATTAAAAGTTCTTTTTCCCTGCACAATCAGTGAAGTCATTCCTTAGGAAGGGAGGAGCATCTGTAAGCAACAAAAGAAAGAGTGCTGAGGATCAGGGCACTATTAGTTTTTAAGAAGAAATTTGGGTGAAGTTCCAGCTTCAAGGTCTTCCCTTGACTGAATCACCAGTCAAGTTGGCATTGAAAAGGAATTTTTCCTGTAGAGGATCATTTCTTCACTCCTGCAGAGGCTCACCAATATAGGCCTGGAAAGGAGTGCCAGGCATGGATAGTGAAAGACAACAGGAAGCCAAGAGCGCAGATGCATTTAAGAACTAGATTCCCTGGTTTCTGAGCTGTATTGGATATGCTTACCTAGTTCCTGTGCCCATAATTCCTTCCAAATACTCTGTATTATCTACAAGTTCTGGAAAGGTCTATCTTTCACACCTTCTAACTATGGCTAATTGGATTGTGAATAGACCCTAAACTCATTTATTGGCTAGTCAATGATGAATTAGATCCTCCCTTGAGAATTATAGCAAGAGACATAGTGAAAGCTGTTACTGGAAGGCAGGGGCTGGAGTGTCAGGTTTTGGCCAGATGAATGTTGAGAACTACAGTGGCCAGTTTACATATAGAAGCAGTAAACTGGAGAAGTTCCTCTGAAAGAGAAAGAGACAAGAGACTATGTGGTAACTGTGCTTGCTGATGGGAGTAGCTTTGGTTCTTGACTTTGCAGGATTGGTCCCTCTGAGGCTCAGCTGGCTATGCTTAATGTTCTTGAAGATATCCTTATAATGATCATTCCACCTCCAACTCTACTCTCTATTTTTTTGGCACTGGGGAGTGAACCAGGGTCTTGCATGTGTTCATACTCTACTGAGCCCTTGCTCTACTCTTTTTAAAACTAGCTTGAATGGGTGTTCATTCCTTGAATGAAATGCCAGTCCTTCCCCACACCCACTCAGGCTATTGAGTTGTAATCCTGTGATGAAATTAGACTAACACACTTTGAGCTTCATAAGATGATTAAATCCCACATTACTCCTTCTTTGTGATAAGTTTTGAATCTTTGTGACATAAAAACTTTCTACCCAGAATCTAGTCACAAGGGGAGATGCGAGCCTCATTATTAAGCCCCATTTTGACATTTTGCTATAAAATGAGGCTTAGCTAGGCCTTGCACTCTGCTATTCATTAAACTACTCTGGCTGTAAAACAAACAACTCGCCCTCCCGTTGGGCTCATCTCATTTCTTGAAACCTAAAGCTTTTCCCTGTATCCTATGGCAGTTGGGTGTTAGGCAGGTTTTAGAGCCTGCTAGGCTGTGAGATGTCCAGTAATATCCAGTGCTCTCTTCTGGATTTCCCAAGGGTTCAGTTCAAAGTCAAGGAGCTTGCCCAACCACCCACCCAAGAATGTGGGTAGGACCACTTAAAAAGGCATTCTTCCAGCAAATTATACACAAGGGCATTATCTGCTTGGTAGCACATGTGTTCTGAAATGTAGGAACCATAGGGACTGATTTGGGACCTGGTCACATCTTAAAACGTTAAAGCCACACATCAGAGGGAGCTGATACTTTTCATGTCTCTACCTTTGGGTGAGTTAATCCTGTTTATCATTCTTTTCTTTATCCTTGTTCTGCTCTGTTCCTACTGTCTTCAAAATATTTGCTATCTCCTCAAATTTCCTTCAGAATGTCCATTCCTTATTCATTTGAAGAATTCTTTGGACCTCTCTAAGTAGATTATTTAGCTTCATATTTCAGACAGAAAACTGAAGTGGTCTGTCATGAACTTTTAAAGAGAAGTCCAAATGCTATATAATTTTTTTTTCATACCAGAGATTGAACTCAGGGGCACTCAACCACTGAGCCACATGCCATTGCTGAAGCTGGCTTTGACCTTGGGATCCTCCTGTCTCAGCCTCATAAACTACTGGAATTACAGGTGTGCGCCACCATGCCCAGCTCTATAAAACTGTTAGGTCAGAGGCAGAAGTGGAGAACAGCCACCTCGCTCCCTCCCGCTCCAAGCGGCCGCTGCCTCGGCAGGCCCAGCCCGGATGCTGCAGGAGCCATGGCCATCGGGCCCCTCGCCCTCAGCGTCTGCCGCCCCGCCCCTGTCAATCACGCCTGCCGAACGCAGTACCCATGCACCGAACATGCCAACATGGCAGCCTCCAGTAGCCCATACGGAGAGGGCGTGAACCTCCGGCATGAAAACCGCCATGACTCCAGGCTCATCCCGGAAGGACTCTGACCTCACCAGCCTCACCTAACCAATCTCAGAGGACACTGGGCTCTAGACCAACACCTCTTCCTGTCCCAGGCCCTTCCCTTCCTGCCTCAAGCCTTCCTTTTCCAGAGGTAGGGGGCTTTAAATTCTGTATGGCACGAGTCTCCAATGCCATTTTCTGCCTGGTCAAGCCTGGGGGCGGGGGGCGGGAGCGTCCTTCCCAGAGTAAAGCCTGTTCCGGTCCTGTTTTACTTCCATCTAGTCGTTTGGGTTTACAAAAACTATTTAATTTGTTGGAATCTGACTGTCTCTTCCACTCCACCAACGCTACTTTGGGAAAAATCATCAATAGTCCTGGGTTTCTAAAAAGTTGATTCCAGGTACCTAAAGTACTAGTTTCTGCCCTACTTTGGATCTTCCATTAGTATTCCAAGTTTGGTCTCCTCGGGGAGGACTTCCCAACCTGGAGGCTGCTGTAGGTCCCTGGAACCTGCTTCCATAGCATCCTGTGAATCTACTTTCATTATACACATCAGTCAGGTGATTACCATTCAGTGGTTGTACTCCTTCTCCACTGAAATATCCATGTGAACATCTTGTGGGTTGTAGTCTCAACTCTAGCCCAGTGCCTGCAGTAGAACTGAACTGAGCGAAAGAAATCTGTTTCTATGATTGGAAAAGTTACCATGTTCCTATCTCTCAGGGATAGTGTGATGATAAATAAGCAAATAGTTCCCATATTACATATTAACATTCCACCAAAGTACTGAATGTCAAAGACGAGAGTTTTCCAAGGGTAATGAGACCAGAGTAGGTCTCATTAATGTTTGACATTTGATGTACATTAAAAACACATTGAGCTGGGTATGGTGGCGCTCACCTGTAATCCCAGAGGCTTGGAAGGCTGAGGCAGTAGGATCAGGAGTTCCAAGCCAGGCTTAGCAAAAGTGAGGCGCTAAGCAACTCAGTGAGACCTTGTCTCTAAATAAAATACAAAATATGGCTGGGGATGTGGCTCAGTGATCAAGTGCCCCTGAGTTCAATCCCTGGTACCAAAAAAACCAAAAACATGTTGAGAGGCAGAGAACATAGTGTTGAAAAGCTTGGGCTCCCTGAACTCCGTAATGGTGTGGCTATAGACAAATTCCTTAACCTCTTTGAGTCTTTTTCCTTATTTGTACAATGGAGAAAATAATATTACCTATCTCATGAACTTGTGAATTTATCTAAGATGTACAACTTGTTCAGAATATTGCCTGACATACAGTATATAGTGTTAGCTATTATTATTAATCATGAATATTATGAAAAGATTCTAATAGCATGAGCCCCATTTTCTTAGGTCCATCTGGTTACATCTCATACATAATCTCTGCATTAAGAATAGGACTAAAGGATACAGATGTAACAAGAACAGGCCCTTGCTGGGCATGGTGGCACACACTTGTAGTTCCACACTCTGGAGGCTGAGGCAGGAGAATCGCATATTCAAGGCTAGCCACAGCACTTAAAATGCTTGTCTCAAAATAAAAAATAAAAAAGTTGGAGGTAAATGGCAGTGGCAAAGTGCTCCTAGGTTCAATTCCCAATACCAATAAATAAATAAATAAATAACAGGACTTCCAAGTCAAGGGATTATTGTTGACTGACAATTACTGCCAATGTCCTCGGTACCTAGAATAGTTCCTACTTTAAAGTGGTGTTCAATAAATGTTTGATGAATTCAATGAATTGTCAAGCAGACACTGAGTTTTCCTCTTTGTATGTTTTTGTGGTACTCAATGCTTAAATCAAGTCTCAGAATATTTGATATATTTAAAATAAGAGCAAATTTTTTAAAAATCAAAACATTGCTTGGAATTTGGATATCACTTTTAAATGGGTTTATTATAGTCTAGACATGAAATTCAAAGCATACCAACAACCAGCACTTTTTAAAAAGGGTAATGAGGAGAAGATCTTCATTATAATTACCTGTACTTTGTGGTTATTTGGGCAGACAATAGCTGGTTTGTAGTGAACTATACTGATTTTTAGAGAAGTAAGCTTTGTACTTAGAGTATGCAGTTCTTCTATTATAGTGCACATGGGTTCTTAGACGAATGCTCATGTGCTTTCAGAGGTGAACCCAAAAGAAATATAAGTTCTGTGTTTATTTAATTTTCTCATGATACCTGCAACTCAGTTCATTTTGTGGATTCACAGAATGACTAGCTATCTTGGTCAAACCTGTAATTTTAAAGATACAGAATTCGAAGCCCCAAAGGTGTTCCATAGGCTTCTTTCAATTCTGTGCTGTAAGTCAAGTTGTTTCAATGAAGTTTAGGTTACCATGTCAGATGCTGTGCATATACAGAGATAGCAAAGACGCAGCCCCTGCACTAGAGAAATGCAGTGACGCTGCAGATAGATCTGCAGTGCAGAGTGGATTACGGCATGTATGGGGGTGATGTACAAATTGCTATAAGAATTCAAAGGTGTCAGGAGGGGGAGGAGAAGGAGGGGGAAGGAAAGATGTTGCAGTTGCAATTTTATAATTATGTGTCTTAACAATGACTTTGTAAAGGCGATATTAAGGGTGGCATTTAAATGTTGAGATTTGAAGCAGAATTTCAATGAACAGGTGTGAAAGCAGGAAGAGGGAGCAGCCCCAGCTACTGCCATGGAAGAGAGAGAGAAAAGGATGAGTTTGAAGAGCCATGTGTGACCCTGTCTGATAGACACAGAATATGTATAAGCCAGTGACAAACAGGAGCCAGTGCTGGGATAGAGTGAAGCTAGATGGGAAGGTCTGCCAAATTCAGAAACCAAATCTCACATTTTAATTGATGTCTTTTATTTTATTATTTAGTTATTTATTTTTGTGGTACTGGGGATTGAACTCAGGGCTTTGCATATGCTCTGCAAGCACTCTAACCACTGAGCAACATACCTAGACCTTTCTGAATTCTATTTGGAAACAAGGTTCCTACTTGCTGATCCTTGCAATCCTCTGCCTCAGCCTCAGTCTTAGTCTCAGTTGTTGGGATTACAGGCCTGGGCCACTGTGCCTGGAATCACTCTGTTTATATATAAATTTACATATAAATAAAAGGAAGCTCTAATCTCATTATAACTCATATAACTGTGTATGTATTTATAAAGCCTTCTGAAAAGTGGCGAAGGTGACAAAATTGTCTTTATGATTATA